>DWPV01000837.1:0-24356 GCA_018251915.1 Urbanus proteus proteus | reverse complement strand
CTTTATATGTAATTTAATTCTGAAGGTGGTAGAACTCTATGTAGTTCGACTCCGGCGGCACCACCGCCACACCTATTTCTGTCTTATAATGACAGTGTTAATCACTGCTGTGTTCTGGCTTGAAGGGTGTAGTCAGGGAAACAGACTTGTCCGAGGCGTTCCAGCTCAGTCCTCAGGGGTAGCAATTCATCTGTGGTCAACCCCAGGTATGATCGTGATCATATCTGGGGTTGATTATAAATGTCCATGGCAGTGGCCACTTACCATCAGGTGAACTGCAAGCTCGTTTGCTACTCACATGTTATAAAAAAAAAATGCCAAGCCGCGGGCAAAAGCTAGTTATTAATAACAAAAGCAAGGTTTAGGTAGTGAATAAATAAATATTCTCATGCTTCAATAAATCCGCAAAACATATCGCTAAGTACAGTTTCATTCCAACGCTAATGTAGCCGAAAGCCCGATACTAAATCAGGCGTTATGAGTTCATTAAGCTAACGCGTTGTTTCATATAACGTAACATGTGCTAGTGAATTGTCGTTTATATACTAATTCCGTGCTTCTAATTTATTCACGCTATGTTTATTTCAGAGCTAATTCGAATTTGAACTCGGTACGACTGAATTCTGAGTCGTATCTTTTGCTGAATGTACAAGCTATATTAATTTTCGAATTTACTATCAACAGAATTTAATAACGTTATTTTATGGAATATCCTTAACTGGAATATACTAAATATATTTTATACCAAGTTTATAAAGTCAGGAGAAATTTGCTTCGCAATAATCGACTGCCAAAAATATGTTCGCAGGTAGGATTTTTATGAAACCTGAAACAGTAAGGAACAGCTGATAATGCAGAAAGGACTCACGAGTCCGATTTTCATAAAAACTAAATGTACATTAATTTTTTTTCGAATTGGAATCGAATGTGATCATTATAAAAAACACACTGTATTGTAGCGCCTTCAGACAGTGTTGCTTATAAGGATCAAATGCTGGAAACTAATTAAAGGGAAAGACTTATTTTACGAAAATGCTTTTTTCTTATGTTTAGGCGTAATTTGATGCTGGGTACATCACTACGACGTATATCTTTGCCTAATAACAGTGTTTAGTATTTTTTGTACGGTGTGGTGAATGGATGATACATGAGGCGTTCCAGCTTAGTTCTCAAAACATGAGCTTGGATTACAATACAAGCTGGCGTTAATTAAATATGTCTATAGGTGACAGTTGCCAAATATCATAAAATGAATTCAGATGAACGAATATACAGTGCTACATTCATAAACTAAAAAAATCTGCTGTAGATCAGCAATACTGCCGATTGTCTAGTACTGCAATACTATTGATTTATTGTGATAGCCTAATAGTTGAAACTTGGCCTCTCGATCGGGAGGTCCGAGGTTCAAGGTTTGCGTATTAGACATTAATTACCACTTGCTTAACGGTGAAGGAAAACATCGAGATGAAACCTACACACCTGAGAGTTCCTAAAAAGTTCTCTAAGGTGTGTGAAGTTTACCAACTCACTCTTGACCAGCGCGATGGACTAAGGCCTAGATTCCTTTCATAGTGAGAGGAGACCCGTGCCCAGCAGTGGGACGATAATGGGTTGAAGATGACTGTACAATTTTATCAAAAGCCATAAATAAGACGCGAAGCGGATAAAATTCAATTTCCCTTAACAGAGACCACTATAAAATTGGAATTATACCGAATAAAGAATCGTTTTATGCATTAAATTTCTATTCAATGGTCTATAAGATTAAAATTGTCAGACTGTATTTTGTCGTAGCGGCTAACCATTTTTCACGGGAGATTAAAATTGTGTTTGTCGTATTTGTAGCTTTTTGTTTAAGCTACCTCTGCTTATGTTTTGTTTATTATAATCTGTTTATTTAAACTGTTGTATTTCGTTAGTATGTAACGGTTAATTCTTGCAATTGAATTTTAAACTAGTTAAACTCTACTGATTCAGCTGAAATTTTCTATTAAACTAAAAACGTTTTATACACTCACAGTAGGATTTTCTCCTGTGTCGTGGGTACTATGGACACACACATACACGAATACACCAACACCCAGACCCAGAACAGAAATCTAAATTCATCATTTGTATGTTATATGTCTGTTTGGCCGGGAATCGAACCCGGGTACCATTACGTGTTAGACCGATATGGTAACGGTTCCGTCACGCGGGTTGTATAGCTCTTTAAAGTAAAAGATTTGATTTACTTATTTCATTCTATATTAAGTAGGGCGTGATATTTTAAGTTGTTTAAAACTTTTCTCGTTTGTACCTCATCATTTTCCGCGCATTTCCAATTTAATCAGATGTTATTAAAATTAAAGACCATTGACATAAATCCAACGGCTCACTGCTTCCTGGGGAATTGAGTGGATGTTTCTCGAAATATATTTTCCAATAGGTAAAAATCAGGTATTCGGTACTGATGGGTTTTTGAAGTGATAACGCCTTATAAATAGTTGAATGCCGGTTGCACGCACGAAAACCATGACACAATTGTCACGTTCCAAGTCATGTCTCGCCTGAGCCTTTTTATTTGAGGTGGTAGAAACCTATGTAGTTCGACTCCGGCAGCACCACCATACCTATTTCTGCCTTATAACAGCAGTGTAGCGCTGCTGCGTTCTGGCCTGTAGAATGTGGTGAGGTCCTGCGTCCTCAGGGGTAGCAACGCATATGAGGTCAACCTCAGGTAGAACCTTGATCTTATCTGGGGTTGATTACAGATGTCCATGGGTGGCAGTGGCCACTTACCATTACGTAGACTGAAGCTCGTTTGCTACTTCGGTCATGTAAAAATAAGGTAAATCACAAATAGACCCATAATCCCTTTAATATAATTCCTATATTATAGATTTTTTTTTGCAAATGTCTGAGTTCCGACAATAGAACTCAGGATTTATTAGTTCTCACACAATTAACATAGTAACTGCTTCATGAAGTAACTAAGCTCGCTTTACCTTAAACATTATAATACTAGCCGTAGAGTTCCCAAACTTTTGATCCTCAACGTCAACCGAACCTTACCAAACTATCCGGGTGTTTGTTGCATACTTAAGCGGAACCCTAACTTATCTTAACAAATTGTACCGAACTCTCGCTCACGTAGACGGGGACGGAAAAACTTACCTATCCGAACAATGCCCGCATAGCTCCAAAGTTCGAACGGTTCGGGAAGTGTAAGTCATGAGCGGGAGCGGATGAACAAGGGTTTGCTGTAAGGGAGACTTTTATTATTGAGTTTATAGCAATTTTGCGTCAAGTAGTCATTTTATGTCTTATTCGTTACTAAACGAAAATGAAATGACGAAAACGAATGTTACATTTCATGGTGTTTTTAAAGATGATAATATTTTTTCTGATTAAGGTAATTCTTTTTTATACCTCTCACTCTAATATTACCTTGATGCTTAGATTATAGTGAGCACTTACTATTATACACGTTAGGTTAGGTTAGGTTAGTATAGTTAGCGCACTAAAACGTAGATGATGTAAAGATAAAAAATGTCAAGTACTATCCATGGAAGGTTTATCCTTTAATTTAATATTTCATAATGTATTTAAAAATATGCGAACAAGTCAAATAAAGTTATAAATTATTATATCTACAAAGCAATTGTCCCGGAAGCGATGATTAAGCTTTGAGACCAAAACGCTTTTCGCCTATGTCATGTTAATTACGTATTATTTTCAATCGCTTCCGCCTGTAAATTGGGGCATTCACAAACGCAAGAGACCAAACGGCGGTCCGGGACTCTTTGCGAAGGATTTGAGTGAGGTTTCTCAGTAAAGTCCGTTTCGTTTTTCGACCAACTTTGAAGGAAGAGCTTTAAGAGTACATACGTAGTGTTCTTTTAACATTTTACTCGGTTTATCTGCCACACAGAAATCGAAGTATTTCGCAACAGTTTAAAATAAATTGGCGAAATAGAAATGTTTGAGTTTATCTCATGTAGGTAAAGAATTGTGAACGGACGGTTTGTTCGTTAATAGGTTTCCTATGATTGTGTATTTATGTGTAATGTAAAATGAGATAGGATATTGACTAGAACAGAATCTAAAGGTGTTCTTTCCTTTGAGTGAGAACTGTTTCTGTCTAATAATAGCAGTGTTAACGCTTATCGACTACGGTTTCGTTGTAAAACAAGTCCATTTTAGAATGAAAACAAATAATGTAATTTTCCAATAACAATAAAACTCTATCAAAGTCAAAGCGTCTATTTGCTTTGCACATAAATCTGTCGGTCGGAGGGTTTGACGCGGAATGAGATCACGGTTTCAACGAGCTCGCGCGGAACGCCGTTTTGATCGAAACGACGTTTTAATGATTTTACCGCGATATTTTTATTGATGTCGTTAATTATAAAATAATTCAGTTAAGAAGTAGCAAACGAGTAGTCTATCTAATGGTAGGTGGTCACCGTCGAAATGAAAATCTGTTATCAACAGCAGGTGAGTTTACAGTCTTATCTGATGTTGACCAAATACGTTGCTACCTCTGAGTACTAAGTCAGAACGCCATGGATAATTGTCGCCCTTCAAACTATGTAGAATACGATAATTCTGTAGGTGGTCACTGTCGAAATGAAAATCTGTTATCAACACTAAATAAGTTTAGTCTTTTCTGATGTTGACCAAATACGTTGCTACCTCTGAGGACTAAGTCAGAACGCCACGGATGATTGTGTTCGCCCTTCAAACTAGAATACGACAATTCTTAAAACCGCTGTCATTAGCCAGAAACAGGTATAAAGTTAATGCGGTCAGAGTCGAACCTAAAGTCTACCACCATCAAACATTAGGAGAGCATATGTCTCTACTTAGTACTAATAGAGCTGTCTGCCTGCTCCTTACAAATTCCCGGTATAAAGCATTTAAATATTTCTTACGCAAATACTCTTGAATTATAATGTGACTTTTATTGTCTTTGTAAGATGACACGGTGCATTAAAAATACACAGAATGGCAAACGAGGTCGTGTCGTAAAACAGTTTAGTATGCGAAATAGCAAGGTACATACGTAATATGCGGGATGTATCTAATTTTACGAGATAAAATAAAACTCCTCACAAGCGGGTACAAGGTTCGAATCCTAGGCACCTCTGATTCGTCAAATTTTTGTGTTAGAAATTATAACTTCATTTAATGAGTTGTTTAAAAAATCTAAGAAGTGTGGCACTGTCTTATTCAACTTTGTATTTATCTAGACATAATTTTGAGCAAGTAATCACTAGCTCAGTACTGTCACTGCTGTAGATAGTTAAATTAGTTTCTAGTATGATTAGGAGTTACTTTGCGGAAATACTTGTACGATGAGTAACGTTAAGTTACTTCTTAAGTGTATCAACGTGTAGGATGATACACATAATTCTGTATTCGAGATATGTAGTATGCATCATCCTTCTTCCTATAAAGGGCACATACGATTAATAAAGAAAACCTTAAGTTAATACTCATACTCGTTTATTTAGAGACTGCAATGTCATGTAAAATATAAATAATGACGACTCTCGTGGCGGAACGGTTACCATACTGAGGCGCAATGGGTCCCGGGGTTTACTCCCGGCCAGACAGACATCTAAATGATGAATTTAGATTTATGTTCTGGGTCTGAGTGATTGTGTATTCGTGTATGTGTGTGTCCATGGCACAAACGACACAGGAGAAAATACTACTGTGGGGCTATGAGTGTAAAAGGCATTTTTAAGCTAAGTTATTGCTAAAAGAATTTACTTTAAAAACAAACAAAAATATGATATTTCGCTTCAATGAACACAGTACAAAAATAGCAGTGAATCCTTTTTCCACAAGCGTCTTCGAACGAAGGGGATCCGTATTGTATCTTTGCCGAATTTGCGTCGGTTTTCAAGCGGAAAATCCTATGAATCCAAGTCGAAGCCTTATCATAATCTCACGTCTGTCTTAATTTACATGGAGTAACGTCTTTTCTTTTAATATTTTCTTATTGTAGTGAAATATGCTATTAAAGGAGTTTAATTCATCAGTTACAATAAATATATTACTAATTTTTCAGCTCAATAGCATCGAATACTTTCTCCACTAGCGTCTTCTAAAGAAACAGATTTGAACTGTATCCTCGCCGAATTTACGTCGCTTTTCAAGCGAAAAATCCAATAAATCCGAACTGGAACCTTATCATAATCTCACATTCCGCACAATTTAAGTGAAAGGACTATTATTTTTCTATAAAAGCAAACGGTAAAAGATAAAAATATTTTTTAGCTCTCTCTCTTTCTTCAGGCTACATCAGTCAACTGCTGGACATAGGCCTCTTCCAAGGCACGCCACTGAGCCCAATCTTCAGCTCTTTAAACACGATTACTCACATTAAAGACGATACTTACTCAGGAGGTTTCAAAATCAAAGTATTAATAAACAAAAGATTTATACGGCGATTGTTCCTATAATAAGCCAGATTTGTAATGCAAAATAATTAACTCCTGCATAAGAACAATGAAACTTCATACTCCCGTATGCAAATAAACACGTAGAAATGATTTAATATGATTAAAATTATGAAAACATTGTAGCCATCGTAGGCACATTCAATAAATCTTCGCATAATATTGCTTGCAATAAAGAAAAGGCAATAATTCTAAATACAACACTTCGCACTCTTATGGACCATACATTTACAGACTATGACGTGCTTTGATATACGAGTTGTACTGAACATCTTGTGATGTTTCACGAGGGATTTGTATTACTGTTGCAGTATCATACGAGTATTTATTAAAGTAGAAAGGATATCCTATCCTGCCTTATTTATCTATGTCTATACTAATAAATGAAATTGTAGAGTCTGTTTGTGATTTCAAAATAATATTTTTTCAGTCATTGCATATGAAAGTATACACGATACCTATAACAAAAATGCAATTAAAAGAAATTTTGCTCTGTCTATCTGTTTGGCTGAAGTAATCTTCTAAACGGCTGGACAGATTTTGACGGGACTTTCACTGGAAGATAGCTGAAGGTCTAAGGCGTAATATAGGCTACTTTAGTTTTGGAAAAACCAAATAGCGCGGGCTCCACATGCACGCGTGCGTTGTCGCAGGAGCCCTAGGTATCACTTATTTTTAAATATGTTTGCCTTTTTATTTCTTTAATGCGAATGAAACCACGGGGATTAGATAGCTACTTACTAAACACAGAATTACAGCGACTCATATAAACATTATATTCAGAAAACATAGTAGGTATTTCATCTACGGATAAGCCTGCCTTTATAGCAGTATTTTCACTTCAATTCTAATGTTACTTCTAAAATGTTAATTGTACTTATAGAAGTTCTAATTTATATGAATTAAACTGTACATCTAGTGAATGAAGAGGGTATTCATGTTGCAGATGCAATGACTGCAATGAATGGTTGCACGTAGGTTGTAACGTAATGGCTTGGAGAGTTTATATCGCTCACGTTTTGAAGTAATTTGTTGTGTAGGTTAAGCTGTCTTAAATCATTCATTAAGTTTTATGGCTCAGTTACGACAAACATAAAAGTCAGACAGAGAATTTGTTTTGTATATGTAGTAAAACTTCTGATGAATTGCTCTATGAAAATTAATGAAATAAAACCTAATTATATATCAAACAATGTCTTATATCAGACAAATATAGTAATATTTCAAATAAGTATATTGATTTTTGATTATTAATTTACAAACTATTTGGTTACTTCGATATACTACACTGAAGCAACACTTTTTAAATCCGAACTTATATCTACCCATAAATATCAAATATAAAAAAAAATAACTTGCGAAAGCATTAAATATTTTAAAGATTCCACAAAATTGAAAACACCTTTTTTGTATCAAGCATAAATCCGGGAGGTGTCACGGCACCCAACTTTCCGAACGGCGAAGGGTCCTTGAAATCCCTGGAACGCGCAAGGTGGAATTAAAATGGCAACACTTGAGAGTATTCAAACGTCGAGGCCAGTGATGTATCTCTCTAATATACGGCTGTACTTTTAAAAGTTGCCAACTTTACCAAACTGTCTGACAGTGAAACGAAAACTGGTAACGAAAACTGAAAATATGGACCAAAGCTGCATACGAAAAGTATGACTAAAAATTAAAACGAAATTTAAACAAGAACGAAAAATTTTATCGTTTTGTAATAGCCTGAAATGAAATGCAACTAATAGTCACATCAGTCACACATACATGGCCACATGCAAGATTTGGTTCCAGACAGATATATGTATAAATACTTTAAAATAACTTAGATGCATATTATGGGTGTAATATTTCTTGTGTATCGATTTTTACTAATAATGACGTATGCAGAGATTACTACCAACAAATTTACTGAATTTATTTCCTTGTTTATAATTTTCTTAATTAGTCTCGTTATCAATCTTACAATGTTCCATTAAAATATCAAGAAAGCCTAATTACATATCGAGTTTCATGTTATAGTCCTTGATTGAACTATTATGTAAATTTAATTCGCTAATTGGGTCTTTACTACTCACGACTAACTAATGAGTTGAGTTCATTTGCATAGTTTCCTATGCATCGAAGTGCAACTTCTACTGGAATTTATTACCGCCGACAGTTTCGAGAGGAATTAATCGGTAAAGAGCTATTCAGACTCCATCAACATGCGACCATTCTCCGATTATTGCTAAGACCCTAGATGTTTTAAGTACAATAGTTTATGATACTTTCTGTAATCTTATTTGTGTTGTAACAAAATTCTTGTAAAAATATTTTTTTATTATAAGTTTATAGTAAATTTTGGTACGTTTCGGTATTTTATTACTTTATTCCTTGCATTTAGAAAGTCGTAATTCTTAGGAAATAATAAATGCGTTATAACTTCGGTTAAATTGTCCAACAGCAAAATTGCTCCAGCTATTTGCTCAATGAGTTTCAATGAGTTTTCATTTGGACAAATGAAAACTAATTTTATTTCGCTTAAGATTTAAAAACTTAAGCTGTCATATTTAGACCCAGACCTTCAAGAGAATGAAATACATACGAAAATTTATCCCTGCACGTAACGTGCCTACACGTGCTTCTGGGTATTTTTCAAGTCTACATTCGCTCGGCTCATTTTTTTCGCCTAATAAAAATATCTACACGATGTGAATGGGGTCTGGTACGCTTGCCTTAGTTTCGAAAGAGCCTATTCAGTAACTGGGTGTTCTCAAATTTTTCTTTGAATAAATTTTTATCCGGCTTAACTTGAGAGAGTTTGTAATAAAACTCAATTTGGCCTATTTCTCACGTCTTGTTACCCGTATTACGGATGAAATATGAAATTCAAATGGCTCCATAATATTCCACGGTTATTTAGATACGTTGATACGGAGTTATTGAGGTGTGAATATTTTAAAAGTTTATGAATATTTTCAGTTAATTTTATCGGTTTTATCCAAATTATATTAATAGTGCAGTATAATTGATGTTGAATGCACGATTTAGTTTCACTAATAGAATCATTATTAAAGTTAAAAACTGAAGTAATAATGTTTTAACCACATCCTTTAAAGCAAGGCCCTTAAGTAAAAGAAGTACTGCAGGGCGTGCTTGGAACTAGAGGATGAACAGCCTCATGAAGATTGTAATAATTAATGAGTATAAATATCTCATGTTTATATAACGCCATCTAAGAAAGGCTTACGTTCAGCAGTGCAGGTCTAAAGATTGATGAGTGACTAAAATTACTGAGAGTTTTGATTGCGAAGCGGTAGTTTGCTAACATTCCTGTCTTTCAAATAAAAATTTACAAGATAGCTTACCATAAAACACAACATCAAAAATCATAAAAGCTGTCTAATTCTCTAGTACTGACAAATAACGCCAAGATAAGAGCTACTGAGAGTGATCAGTCCTTGAACCGAATAGACACTTCAAGAGCGCTTCCGTATTTTGAAGATAGACTTAAACATCGTGTAACAGTCGTTCAACTTCTTTAGAGGTTTTAGACTAGACTCAATTCGCCATATAATCCATGAACCAAAAACACAATAAAACTTTTTCTTTTAACAAAATCTACCAATAGAGCAGTTGATCTACCCGGTAGAAAGTGATCACTTTGAGCTAAGTAAAGTAGGGCAGATACATTAACATTGATAGATTGATTTTTTTATATTATTGTTAGTAAGTAGGTACTTTGTTAAATATCTCTTGACTTCCTTGCTATGGCCTGTTGAACTTTTTATCCAAAAAATTGGGATAGTGCTGACACGTGTTACTACTTGCTGACTGATAATTTAACATGTATTTTATATACATAAACCATCACAATTTTTATAATGACGACTCGGATGGCGCAATGGTTAACACGCCGAACCGCTAATCCGAGGGTCCTGGGTTCGATTCCCAGCGAGGCGGAAATTTGAATGATGAGTTTAAATTTCCGTTCTTGGTCTGGGTGTGTGTCCTTGTCTTGTGTGTTGTCCATGGCACCCACGACACTGGAGAAAATCCTACTGTGGGGCTATGAGTGTGAAGCGTTATTTTATTTTATTATCATTTTATTAATTATTTCTGGCTATCATAATACTACTACACTAGGCAACCTAGCACGTGAAGCTACTCGCACTAAGCATGAATATGACACGCATAACCCATTCGCCGCGCTATCCAGGCTTACAAAATAAAGTAAGAATATCTTGAGCGGAAATCAGTATGCATAGGCCGTAACACCCCGCTGACATCACATCAATGTAAAAACGTGCGTATCACCTAGATGAGTCTAGATGTAAGCTGAGGATCTTGCGTAAAACCTGTTTTTTAGGAAATGGATTATGTGCTTTCCTGCGATAATAATTACATTGTTTGCTTTAGGCAATAATGATAATGACGACCAGTATGGCGGTGCGGTTATCATAACGGTCTGACGCGCAGTGAGTCCCAGGTTCAAATCCTGGCTAGACAGATATCTAAATGACGAATTTAGATCTTTTCTGGGTCTGTTTGTTCGTCTTTGTGTGTCCATGGCACCCATAACACAGAAGAAAATCCTAATGTGGAGGCCATGAGTGTAGAAAGCGTCTTTTAAAAAAGAAAAAAAAATAAAGATCTACACAGGATCAAAAAAGATCAGATCTAAGCTTTTAAGCTATATTATTAAAACTTTGTCTTGTAATGAACAAACAACAAATCTTGGAAGTCAATTATAATCTAATTATCTTATCGAAATAAAACTTTGTAGGTATGTATTTCTGATGACAATATATTAGCTAAACATCTTGGAGCTGATGATGCCGATTTGATGTTTCAACCAGAAGGACGGTGATAGAACTCTTAAATTCTTACTAGTATACCCCTAAAGTTTGGGCTCATTTGATTTGTTATGACTAGTTGTTTGCGACAAGATAATTTTTTTAAAGTGAATGTTAATAAGGACTTCAAAATCTTAATTTAATAAGATTTGTTACTGACTTTTTGTTTTCTGAAATCTACCAACCTTACTTTGTCTTCTCATTTAAAAAGTCAAATACAATATTCAGAAACATATTTCAATCGATTAACATTTATGAGCGAAACTGCATGTCTAAAACGGGATATTAATGCAAAACGATTAGGAATGCACTAAGTTTGGATTAAGTTACAAGCGCGAGGTATGAAGCGGTAAGTGTTAGGAACTTGTCATAATAACGAATGATAATCTGGTAAAATTATTCATACGAATTTCAATGATGGACATGGATATAACAATATTGTCAAAGGTGGTATAAATAAGCTTAAGTGATCTCTATATTTTTTCGTTTATTCGTCGATACAGTCTAGTCTTGAAAGCATTACTAATAGAACGGGGTAGAATTGATTGTATTAACACAATATTGTAAGATATGACGTACTAAGTGTAAGTGTAATGTTTGACGACCTGGATGGCGCAATGGTTAACACGCCGAAACGCTAATCCGAGGGTCCTGGGTTCGATTCCCAGCGAGGCGGAAATTTGAATGATGAGTTTAAATTTCCGTTCCTGGTCTGGGTGTGTGTCGTTGTCTTGTGTGGTGTCCATGGCACCTACGATACAGGGAATCCTAGTGTGGGGCTATGAGTTGAAGCGTTATAATGTTCGCCTGGATATAAGTTTGTATTTCATCTGTATGAATATAGCAAGTACCTAAGTCGTTAACATACGTGGTGACGTAGTTTACCATCTAAATACATTTGAACTTCGAATAGCTACTGCAATATGATTTAACACGTATTTTAGATACTTTCTAGGTTTGGTTCCCACCAACGTAGAAAATAGCAGAGAATAGAAATGTTTTTCAAGTAACCAACATTACACATGCCCTCTCCGCACATGTAGATTTGAAAGCACATGTAGAATTTAAGGGGGAGCGAACGGGATTTGGTATTATCTTTTGGTGGATTTGGTAGTATTTGATTTGGATAATGATTTGGCTGGTAAGTCTTGCGATCTTACGTTCACCCTTCGCATTGTTTCTCTTACTAATATTATAAAGCTGAAAGTTTGTGAGGATGGATGGATGAATGTTTATTACTCTATAACATTAGAACGGCTAAACGGATCTGGATGAAATTTGGTTCAGAGGTAGAATATGGATCTGGAATAACATAAAGGCTACTTTAATTTTGGAAAACAAGCACTAGCGCGCACGCCATGCTCTTGCAGCTGCCGTCGCGAGAAAGTGGGGTGTTACCAATGTTTTGATATGTATTCCTTTTTTAACGCGGGTAAAACCGTGGGGATCAGCTAATTTTATTTTATAAATTATGTAAATAAATATGAGATTTTACAAGTATTGCTTCTATTTTGTTTTTCCTATTCGCTTTGCTATGAGCTGAGTTCATAATCATTGAAAACAATTATAGCGTCTGTCTTCTTCTAAATAATATTCTTTGTCATTATAAAGGTCTCAACTCAACTAATCTAAAATTCTGGAAATGTTTGGAATTTTATTTTTCATTTATTAATTGAGTAATTGAGGCATTATTTAAAGCTAATTTGGTCATGGTTACAAAACCACCAAATATTACCTGCATTTAATTACAAAACTGAAACAGATCAGTAGTAGCACTACTATATCTGTCACTAAAACTCAACGAATAGTTTATTCCTAAATGCATTTCGAAGTAGGTCACAATTTTCTACAACATAATGCTTTCCTCACAACAAATATCTCTCAACGTCAAAGAACACGAACTCAATCGTACCTGCATTTATAAGATTTCAATCTGGCAAAGTCAGTGTCGATGGCAAGCGAATCTATTCTTGCGTCGGTTTCATTAATCCTGATGCCTTGCCGTCTCACAAAAGAGTGTCGGTGCCTGTCACACTTTTAATCTTCTACAGGAACAGTGAAGCATTAATGCGTGTAACCTTCTGCCTACAAATTTTGATAAAACATTATTTTATACAGTTTGTTACTACGGTATAATGAATAATCTTCATCAGCATCAAGGTACTTATTTTATAACAGTTGTATTAAGCGCATTGTTTTTGTTTGAGTGGTGTTTTATAAAATTGAGGTAGCAAACGAGCATGCAGTCCACATGTTGGTAAGTGGCCACTGCCGCCCATGGACAGCTGTCATCAACCCCAGATAAGATCGCAGTCATACCTGTCGACCACGGTCGACCGAGTGTTATGAGGGAAATAGATTTAAACTAGGCGGTTTGAGATTTAACGAAGTAAAAATGCTCCTGTGGTAAAACTTAGGACGAACTTCAATCAATCAAATCTTCAATCAAATATTGGGATTGATGCCTACATATAAAAGACGAATGATAGAAAAATCAAATTGTATTTTTCAACGGTAATGAAAGCACACTGTCTCGCGGGTTCACGTCCGAGCTGTGCGATAAAAAATAGTACAAGACATAATTGTTAATACTGTGACATTGTTTTGATAATTCTTTTTTTTTGTTTCAGGGATTGATAAAGAAAATAAAGTTCTTCTGGGATGTAGATACGGAGAGATTAAAAGAGTACACTGGATGTGATGGCGTAAGTAATCGCATTTATATACATAGAAAATAATAATCAAATGTTCGATAGCGAGGCGGAGTATTTACGGGTCCCGGGTTTGATTCCCGGCTAGACAGAAATCTGAATGATAAATTTAGATTTATTTTCTGGTTCTGGATGTTAATGTTTTCGTCTACGAGTATGTGTGTCCATGGCGCCCACGACACAAGAGAAATTCTACTGCGGGCCTATGAGTATAGAAAACTTTATTCTAAGCGTTTAATTTGTTTACTTACTAAAAGATAAAAATTGTTTATATTGAAAGTTACACATCTTCAACTTCATTGGTGGTAAGATGTGTATTTCAAGATTGCACGCACCATTGCTTGTGAATGACAGGTCGGTTTTACGACAGGTCGGTTTTACATGCAATTATAACAAGCATTAATAACAAGGATTCTTAATCAATGGGCACTTGATTAAGATTCCTATTATTAATGCTTAATTTGTTTAAAATACGAGTATTTTATAAACAAGTTACGTGTTAAATTTTAGTCATACTAAAAAGGTGTTATTTATAAGACACATTACAAAAATACACATATTTTATTTTATGCACGCTAAGGGCACAAAGTATTTTAATTTTAATATACATACATTTAATGGATGTTTAATTTAATGTTTTTATTACTTTTGGCATTTAAAAAATCAAATTAAAAAATATATAAATTCTATTGGCTATTCATAAGTATACTACTTTTTCCAAATTTAAAATAATCTAATCCATATTTTTGTTTAGGGATTTTCACTACCGAAGAGTGTAAGTGTTTTTTATATCCTATTTTAATGTGCTTACTGCGTTACAATGGAAACTTCACAATCACTTCCAGGAGCTAAAATTGGTGCATAAATGTCTATCTGCTATTTAAGTATTATAAACTATCTATGTTTACTTATAGCCTTACACTTTCTATTATATTAGTATGTCGTAAAATGAAAAGATTTAGGTACTTAAAATTGTTTTCCGAATACTGAAAATATTAAACGTATACAAGTCAAGAAATATATTAAATTATATCATACCAAAAAATGTTTTCATTCTCTGACTTACTACTTCTCTAGTCCGTCTCTGCTCACGATATGGTATAACATTTATTATTGATGTTAATATTTCTTCTGTAGAATATTGACGCTTCGGACACAACTGATGTTAAAGTAAGTGCACAACTACGACTTTTTCTTTTTACCGTAACAATTAATTTCTCATAATTAATTATGTAAAAAGAAGTAATAAAAAACCTTATACTATTACCTATGGTAATTATTGTAGCTTGTCCGCTTCAGTTACAACCATTTCAGAAAAATAAAATGATATTTTTTAAATATAACTGATAGCTGGCAGGTATATTGGAATATACCTAACATGAATGCGACATTGACGACAGCGTGAAGTGCGCGTTCGGGCATTTAGCATTTTATAATAAAAGTAGCCTGAGGTGCGTCTTATGCCTTATACCATCAGTTATCTATTACTGAAAGTCTCGTCAATATTGGTCCCACTTTTTGAAACACTTCCTGAAACAAATAAACATATAGACACAGAGACATACAGAGAAAAGAAGTTGTTTTGTTGTAAGTACTGTGTTTACTTTCTTCTCGATGAAGTAAAAAGTTACTATTATAACAGACACTTAAATTTTACACAGATAAAAGTATTATCATTTCTCTTTCATCATTTGATGATTGCGTAATTGATTGAACATGGTACGCACATTTATTCACTTACGTAGGTAAAATGTTTATTAACGGCTGGTAAAATAGATTGTTACTTCTTTTTTATTTAATTTTATTTACATTTGAAGTTATGATTTCTTTAGACGATTAACCGAAATAAGTAACCAAATATAACGCTCAGTTTTTAACTTTTTTAACAGTTTTTGACTTTAAACTAAACTAATCACTGATTTCGCTATTTTTAAAATTTTATTAAATTCGCCCACTAGATTACAATTTATTTTATTAAGAAGAGTTTCCAATAAGTAAACTCAAAGATTCTTCATAGATTAAGTATACTTCATTGCTTCTTTTTTGTAATAATGTGTTTTTAGTCTATACATGTGTCATATGTGCTGATTTGCAACTTAGACTCAGACATTATTGCTTAAGGTGACCTTTAACTAGAGATGTGTGAGGTAGCTGTGTAGGGCTAATTCACTAAGGAAACAGCCACAAACTCGACGCTGCGCCAGCGTCGAGTTAGGTTTTCACTTATTTTGATAACGCATAAACACGTTAACGAAAAACAGCATTCACTGGTATAACTAATGACTTTCGTCAACCGAAATTAAAGTAAAAAAAAATATTTAACAGGTAAGTTCGACATCGAGCGCAGCTACAATAATAATTGACACTTTAGTGAACTAACCCGTGTGCGAGGCTAAGCTACGAAGCACAGCCAAGCTAAGGAGGATGTGCTATCAAAATTATATAATGCATTATCGGTCGCTTTCGACCTTTCAGTTTTAGCTCATCTCTCTATAAAAACACAATCATGTAGTTTTGTTAAACACCTATTCATCAGTGCTAAGCGTCAAATCTCATAATGAGAAATTAACATTGCCCTTCTGTTCATTCTTTTACTTTGTAAGAGGTGTTACAGTGATGTATAAATAAATAATACATAAATAACATACATAACCGAGCTACATTACATATCTCTGGTGGAAAGACTTCAAATCATAAACTGATGTGGGAATGATGTATTTAAATATGTTTTATGTACTTAAAACATAGAAATGTGCAAGACTACGCATGTGAGTTTATTACAATAAACTTACAATAGTTTAAGAAAAATGGTAAGAAAATTATACATTCTATTTTTTAAGTCTATACAAGACTTATGCAATGAATAAGCAAAATTAGAAGATTAAAACGTAGAATACGCACCTATTGGAGTCTGCCCAAATTTACACTCGTAAGCTTCATGTATACCGTGTAATATTTTACAGTGATTGGTCACCACTTATTTTTTTAGACTTGGCTGCCACACTACCGTGTGTCTTTGTAAGAAATTACTCTGAATAATTTCTGAAATTGTTTATTATAATATAAAATAAGTTTCTGTAGTACGAATAAGTAACGAATAATAAATGAGAATCTAGTGGGAATAATTAGTTATTTATAAATTTGTATTTAAAGTTTTTTTTATTATTACTATAAACTTACGTTTGTATATTGCTTTTACACACGCTTTTTGCATAGTTGTAATAATATGACTTATTCTGTGTACAGTTGCATAAATTAATATTTATTGTATAAAAAATAATTATGTAAAGTTTATGTTCGTGACTAACATTCAAAATATCTCTTATGTACATTATATTTTTAAGAATAAATTCCATGACACAATGTTTAACTCAACTGAGATAATTAACTCCCCAAAAGCATGTATTAACGTGTTTTTAATAAATTTAATGTCCTGCAAATGTTTAATAGTTGACTTATTTGTCCTTATAGTTTTTTAACGGTTTTATTTTGATAATTTATAACAATACGAAAGTAGTGAAGAAATTGGTTAAAAAATGTTAAAATGTATATTTTCTGCGTCTTAATATACTTTTGGTAATTTATTATAAACATAAATATAATCTCATGTTTCTGACTATAGGACAATTTTCATATACATATATTATGCTTCATATGCTAAGAGGCATTTTATATGAAAGTAAAGTGATGATTATGTTTTAGTTCATCGATGGCTTCGATGAAGATACAGACAGCACAGAAAAAAGAGGAGATGGCGGTAATAATTTTTTTCATTATTTTTAAATCTTAATTAAACAGAAATAGGTGTGGCAGTGGTGCCTTCGGAATCGATACATAAAGGTATTTGCCACGCTGGAACCCTTTTATTAAAAGGACTGCCTCCTAACTACCTTCCTTTAACTGATCACCACTGCTCATGGACACCAAGTACCTTTGAGGACATGTTTGAGGACTCAATTGGCTATCTATAACTCTTTTTATTTCACTCAGTTATTCATTAGTTTATCTTAAGAACTAACCGTACAAATCAGAAGGACTTTCCAATATACATATATTTATATAATGTAATTTACAACAATATGTTAATTTTCAGTTGATTTTGGGATGGGGATGGTTGATGAAAAGGAGGAAATTAATGTAAAAGGTGATAAAGGTGAAAGAGGGGAAAGGGGTGAAAAGGGCGACAGGGGCGAAAAGGGCGAAAAGGGTGAAAAGGGAGAGAAAGCGGAGAAAGCAAGAAAAGGAGATAAAGGAGAAAAGGTAAAAGACAGATATATAATATTATTAATTTTATCGAATAAATATTAACTTAAGGATAATAATAAATTAAGGAGTAGCAAACGTGCATGTAGTGCATCTGATGGTAAGTGGCCTCTGTCATTCATAGACATTTGTAATCAATCCCAGAAAAGAACAGTAGGTATTACTTGAAGGTGGTCGTAAATACGTTGCTACTCCTGACTAAGTTGGAACGCCTCGAATAAGTATATCTTACACTGCCGTTGTTAATGTATTCCATGTATACTTTTTGTGTAACTATATTATACTCGCATAATATGAAGTAATAATTTATTTTGAACGTCAATAAAGTCCCAGTGCAATAAATACATAATTATAAAATAGTTAATTAATTGAGTTAAAAGTACCTACTACTTTTAACTTAATCAATATCAATTCATCTTAATATCTTTGTATTTTTACAGCAAAAGCACCTAAAACTTTTACAATTATATTTTATTCTAGGGAGAAACTGGTGCATCCATACAAGGTCCTCAAGGTCCAAAGGGTCCGGCTGGAGATAAAGGTGCAATTGGACTTCCTGGTTTACAAGGTTTGGAAGGGGTAAATATAGGACAAATTAGAATAATATATTTATTGATACCATAAAAATATGAACGGGTATATAAAGATATTGTATGAATATTATTTTTTCCATACGTTTCGCTTTAGTTATCTTTTTGTAACCGTTTTCGTCATCATTAAGATTTTTTTTTTTATCTAGGTATAATAAATATAACATTAAGCTTTTTGATTTTTTTTGTTCTAGTTTTTATAATGACTTCCACTTTTTGTTTTAGTCTTGCCAATGTTCAGAAACTGTTGTATCCAATTTACTAAAGTCGATGGAAGAAATGAGGGGTCCTAAGGGAGACCAGGGACCACCAGGCTTAGACGGTGAAGAAGGAAGACCTGGCATTACGGTGATTTAATTTTAAAGCATGTTTTGTCTTACACCATTATAATATTGATATTTATTTAAGGGTGGGTAAAATCTGAATAATTGTACTTATTCCATAAAGGCTGGTGTGCACACAATGCATCATTAATATATTATTAAGCCTTTAAATATATTAACATTACTTCATTACTTATTGCAATAAAATTGTTGCGATTAATATATAATATTTTTACTTAAAGGGTAATACAGGGAAGCAAGGCGAACGAGGTCCTCCAGGCTTAAGGGGTGAAAGGGGGGAAAATGGTAAAGATGGTTTTCCCGGAAAAGATGGGATTCGGGGAGATAAAGGGGAACCGGGCAAAGATGGGGCTCCTGGAGTAATGGGACCTGCAGGACCGATGGGACCACCTGGGCCACCCGGTGTTGTTATTAAGGTGATTGTTATAAATTATCTTCAGAACCCAGCAGATACCTTATTTTTTACGATAAAATTTGTCCATCTTGTTAATCGATCGCCTTGGTAATCTCCTTTCTCAATAATAGTTGTTGTAACATGCATAATATGTGGCGTGCGCAACAAATTGCATTGATCTGAAAATTCAGTCGTTTCAAAAATATGAAATAATCTAGCATCTAATTGGTAGAAAACATTCATGTCATTCTTATATTACTTTTTTATATTAATTTCTTTGATAAAACATTAATTATATAGATAAGCAGATATCATAAAAACCTACATGAATATTAGACGAATTGTTACTAATATCTTAGAGATATACAGGTAGTGTTATTTCTCTAAGACCGATAATGTTTATTATTCTTAAATGAGTAGTGACAGGACATACTTTGACAGGAAATAGAAGAGGCAAAAGAAGTGGCAATACCTGGAGAAAAGGGTGCCCCGGGGCCAATAGGACCAAAAGGACCCCCTGGATTGCAGGGTATAACAGGTGAAAAGGGCGAAAAAGGACAGAAAGGAGAGCAAGGAATACAAGGAAAACAAGGTGATCGGGTATGAAGTAGTTATGACATTTATAGTAGAAATTTCTGAAAGACACATGTTATATTAATAGCTAAATCCTTATATGTATTGAAGGGCTTACTAGGTCTAACATGTTTAAAAGTTTTACTTGTAATTAAACCTCACACAAATGTAAGCTGAAAAATAATTACTATATATTTTAAATATTTATAGATACAATCTTTATATCATAGGGCACTGAAGGCCTCCGAGGTCATAAAGGTGAAAAAGGAGAAATAGGAGAGGCGGGACTTAACGGTTTACCAGGAACACATGGGAAACATGGTACACCAGGCACAAGAGGGGATAAAGGTAGGAAATTTCAAGCTCTTCCCAACAAAATCAAACAATTACTTAACTCAAAAAGTGGAGTTTTCTTATTAGTTTACAAAAACGTTGTGCACAAAACCAATGTTAATTTGACGTCACTCATAAAAGCATAATAAACTGCAGTCAACACAGAATTATATGAACTGCATGCTCGTTTACTATTCAAGTAATATTGATATAACAATGTTTATTTTCAGGCGATACAGGAGAAAAAGGTGATATGGGTCCACCAGGATTACCAGCTAAATTGTCATCGATTCTGTATTCTGACATAGATCCAGATGAAAGTGAGTTATAATTGTAAAATATCTAAAGATATTGTTTGTTATTTTAAAACCTGTATTGACTAATCTGACCAATAATTAGATGATACAAAATTTGCCTGTTTGGCTACACAACTTTAAACATTGATAATATCATATAGCTACACCTACAACACCAAATATTTAGTTATAACTGGAACGCAAATTTCGTTATCATACATAAATAACCCACTCCTCTATTTATCGATGACTAAATTCCTAAGCACCAGATAATAAATACCTTGTTTACTTCATTCATATGATCGATGGGTAACCCAAATAAATTTCAATATGGGGCGAAGAAATCTGGTCACGTAAACATAATAACATAAGGAGATTGAATCGTTAAATATTTTTGCTACTATTTCTTTATTGGCTTTGATCCTTATCTGGGTCTTATGTGGGTCATTGTTCAAAGGACTTCCAATATATACGGCTCTTTCTATCGATATGTGAGAGAAGAGATAAGCCTACATAGATTCTTTTGTCTAAACAACCGTGTGCCGTGTCTGGCCGTGTCGTGTTTCAGCTGAGTGGGAGGTTTTGGAACGTTTTATCTCAATCATATCAAGTGTATGAAGCCTTTATCTTTTTGATTTCTTTACGTGAAGTTGTAAGCGAAATATTATTTTCAATTAAATAACTTTAATTACTATAAGGAGGATCTCGGATTATAATAAAGCAAGACTTTCATATTCTTATTTCGAATCATATTGAGTCGTGGACTTTTTTTAATAAAAATTACAAAGTCCTCTGCTAGCTAAGGTTAGAGAGCACCACTGGTTTAGTGCCATTCCCATGTTTGGACATGGGACTGGCATTAAACCAGTAGTGCTCTCTCCATGTTTGGACATGGGACTGGCATTAAACCAGTAGTGCTCTCTCCATGTCTGGACACGGGACTGGCATTTAAGCAGTGGTGCTCTCTCCATGTCTGGACATGGGACTGGCATTTAGCCAGTGATGCTCTCTCCATGTCTGGACATGGGACTGGCATTTAGCCAGTCATATGCTATCCGAAGCATTATCGATTCCGTATGGGTCGTGGACTACATTAAGTAAATTATCAGTTAAGTCAATAATCGTGCTTATCTCTGACGATTAAAAGCACTTAAGAAGCTAGAACGGTTTATCTTTAGGCCATATACAGTGTGACGACGTGTCTTGACTACTGGCAAAATTAATATGCAATTTGCAACATTTTCTTATAATCTGTTCATATTGCCTTGATTTTTGTTTGATTGTTTTAAAATACACGATATTTTGGTTTGTACCAGTAAGTAAATTTGTTAATGTGTATATAGTCTCTTTTATTTCTGTTTCATAAATATGATGGTAGATGTGTTCTGTGTTTTACTGAACGATTATGTTAAAAGCGATAGCTTGTATTAAATATACATAAATTAATTCATCAAAAAATAAAAGTCTATTCTAGTTTGGTTCTAGACAGGTGAAGCGTTACCTCGTATGTAAGATGCCTTATTTAACAAATATTTTGCTTTATAAACATTTTTTATACATCCTCAATTTCTCGCCAAACTTACCGGAAACATTTTATTTGGCTAATAGAATTATCTAATTGGACAACGCATTGATTATTCCTGTTAATCTATGGTAAATAAACCTAATTTCCGTAACATTTAAAGAAATAATTTTGTCGTCACAAAACAATTATAAAATCAATAATTCGCATTGTAGATGCTGCAATAGTAGAAATACTAAGAGGAAAGACAGGAGATAAGGGATCAACGGGAGATAAGGTAAGATACACATATTTATTGTTGTGTTATGAAAACAGAGTCTTAGGAAGTTTGAAATAATTCTGAAAAAGGTATATAAGAATAAATATTCAAGGATAGGAATAAAACTCGTATAGCCTGTTTTTAAATAAAGGCACCAATCAAATTTATTTTATAATATTCACAGGGAGACAAAGGTGATATAGGACCAATCGGACCTCAAGGTCCGCCAGGTACGGATGGCAAAGATGGAACCAATGGTGAAAGAGGTCTACAAGGTCTTAAAGGAGACCAAGGTGACCAGGGACCAAGAGGTCACAAAGGAAGTCAGGGAGAACCAGGTGCACCTGGAAATGTACCTACGTCTGCTATAAGTCTAATGAAGGTAATTACTATCTAGATTTACAATATATGGATTCAATAATACTCAAATATTTTATGTTATCCTGATTATGTTTTAAGTGTAAACTACGCTAAGAATTTTAAGGGAAATTGTAATTTTAAATTTCATAACATACAGTAATATTTTTAGACTTTCATTGGCCATGAAAATGCCATAAAATCTATTATTGTTTGGGGTATACATTTATGACCTTAATATATATGGAACTTACAATAGTAATATCATTTTCAGGGACCTAAAGGTGATAGAGGTCATTCTGGTCCAGCCGGTCCAAGAGGCCCCAAGGGTGTTAGGGGAGCCCCAGGAAGTAGGGTAAGATTTTTATTTGCATGTGAAAATTAAAAAAAGTTATTACAGAAAGTAAACATTGTTTATGTTCAATTTAAGGGCCCAGTTGGACCAAGGGGTGGATCAGGAAAACCAGGGGAGAAGGGTCAAAAAGGAGACACACCAAAGTTAGATATTGTTAAGGTAAACAAGTTATTGCTAATTAGTTGTGAGGTTTTATTAGTGTGGTAATAGTTAAATAAGATCAGTAAAATCTGAATCTTAACACATTTTTTTTGGTCAGGTTAAGGGCGAAAAAGGCGACAGGGGAGACAAAGGTACACCTGGTGATATCGGACAACCAGGAAGGCCGGGTTCTTGTAATGAATCAGCTTGCGTTTCTCTTCCTGGTCCCCCAGGATCTCCCGGGCCACCGGGACCACCGGGGACATCGTTAACGGGACCTAAGGGAGAACCCGGTGGAATCATTTCACGAAACACATACTATGCTTTCACAGATAACGATATAGGTAAGTTATTTTTATTCTTAACATCTTCGAAAACCTAAATATACTTTATCAAAATCTTACGTTTTCTAATATAATAAAGGTGTAAAATTTTGAGGAGGAATGGATGGATATTTGTTACTTTTTAACCGATAAAACAAAGATCAGATTTAGAAGAAAGTTTAAGTTGGTTGTCGTAACAGGTTCGAAAAATGAAGAAGACGACGACTTCTACACAGCTACAACTGTTATTTTTAAGACTACAAAGGCATTATATCGGGTAAACCAATTAACTTTATATTTGATTGATTAAATAACAATTAATTTATTGATTCTTTTTGTATAATTTTTTTTTTTCTGTTTTTTAATTTGTACAAAAATATAGTCAGTACTTCTTTATTATATAAAAAATCTGTGATGTTTAAAGTATACTTACTTACTTTCAATATCATGGATATTAGTTATTCGTTTATTCTTAGACTAGTTTTTTGTTTACTTAAAACTTGTTGTAATTAATAATAATTAGGTACCTTTTATGTACCTTTACGTACCTGTATGTTTAAAGGTGGTAGAACTCCATGTAGTTCGACTCCGGCGGCACCACC
>DWPV01000836.1:0-24385 GCA_018251915.1 Urbanus proteus proteus | reverse complement strand
GGCGCCATTCCAACCGGTCCTGTGCCTTCTGAATCCAGCGGTTTCCCGCTGTCTTCTTCAGGTCATCAGTCCACCTGTATATATATCTACCTACCTACAATATTTGTAAAAACCTGTTAATAAAATTTATGTATTTTGATATGGGCATCTTATTGAAAGGGTTAGTACAGTATTTTTATATGATCGAAGTAGCAAACGAGCATGCAGTCCACCTGATGGTAAGTGGCAACTGCCGCCCATGGTCACCTGTAATCAAATCCAGATAAGGTGATATTATAACTTAACATGTGATTTATTACTAAACATGTGACTTACTTGCTTTACGGTGTAGGAAAAACATCGTGAGGAAAGCTGCACATCTGAAAGTTCCTAAAAGTTCTCAAAGGTGTGTGAAGTCCACCAATTCGCAATTGGCCAGCGCGGTAGACTAAGGCCTAAAATCCCTCACACTGCGAGGAGACCCGTGCCCAGTAGTGGGACAATAATGGGTTGACGACGTGACTTACTTAAAATGCGACAATTTGGAAGTAAAGATAAATCTATGAACCTATCTTCCATTCATAAACAGAGCAGACAGGCACGTTCACATTTCATTAAGCATCCCTTTATCAATCTCCGTCAAATTTTACAAAAAAGCCATTTTCTATCTCGGTTAATAGTTCCCGAACCGTAAAAAATACGGCTCATCCATCTAAATGTCCGGACGCTTTTAAAAAGCTTATGTGCGGAACATGGTCCGGTTAGCGTAAAAAGAGAATGGACGAGCAATGACAAAGATGATAAATGTCGATACATATTCGTTGGCATAGGTGTTTTTGCACAACTAAAAACTGCACTTTTTTATATGATCGAAGTATCAAACGAGCATGCAGTTCACCTGATGGTAAGTGGCCACTGCCGCCCATAGACATCTGTAATCAACCCTAGATAAGATTAAGATCCTACCTGAGGTTGACCACAGATCCGTTGCTACCCCTAAGGACTGAATTGGAACGCCCGGATAAGTATGTCTCCCTTACCACACTCCTCATACCAGAACACAGCAGTGCATAACACTGTCGTTATAAGGCAGAAATAGGTGTGGCGGTGATACCGCAGGAGTCGAACTACATAGAGTTCTACCACCTTCAGAAACAACTCCTTCCAACTCAAGAATTGCTTCATGTTAGATATAGGTGTGGTCGACTTCAGATAGGACTATTATATCTGGGGTTGATTATGCATATCTATGGGCGGCATGGTTACAAGATTGGCGGCATACTCGTTTACTCTTCTACTAAAAAACAATGACATACATATCATACAGTACAATACACTATGAAAGTGTACCGTTATATGATGCTTTATTCGTTGATATTTCGATTTCTGTACGAAACAATAGACAGTTGGCTTTTAATTTTATTTTTGTCGTTCCACCAAGTGAAATATGTCGAGCGAGGGATGAAGTAACAAAGTATTTTTATTGTAAAAGCTTTTTCCAGCAATTTCACTCCCGTGAAAATTTTACTATGACCAATTTCTGGCCCTGAGTTTTGAGCCAATACAAGTGTAAAAGTGAAATCGAATTCTTTTCGGGTTCTGGATTTTAAGCGCTAAGTAAACTTGGTACTTTCAAGAAAAACTTTTCGTAGTAAAGTTGTAGTTTAAATCATGAAGTGTAGTGCAAATACATCCTTGTGTTCCTATGAATGGTTTTACTCTGTTAAGAGGCTTAAACTAGTAATATTATCGTAAAAAAACGATTTCTTGGAAACTCCTTTGCAGTTTTCAGGCACTATATTTTAAAAAATATAGCCCATGTCATGACAATTGAGATAAATCCAACAGCACCTAGAAAATCCATCAAGCCGTTTGCCGTTATAGGGTGTGCCCATAGGGTGTGCCAAAGAAATAGACACTGATACATACATAATTACATACATAACCTCGAAAAACATCCCCCTCTCCCGACGCAGTAGGGAAAAAATAAAAGGAATTCAGTTAGTTGTAATGAGTATATCAAATTGACTGCCATTTGCTCTACGTATAACAAAAAATGCGTACTTATGAGTAGGTATGATATGTTGTTCGTGTAAAAAATGACATGTCCAAAAATAGCGAGATATAAAACTTAAAGTACGATTCCTGGTTTGCCAAAAATTCCAATTACCATACTATTATCTGTCTCTCGAGAAATGCGGAATTTTGTGGTTCATTTTCAACTTGGAATATATTTTCTTTTAGTGTGAATAGTGTAGTGAATTTGGAATATAAATTTTATACTGAGGATTTACATTTTGATATTGCACAATAAATAAAGTTCCCATGGTACCTCACTTTATTTTAAAAGATAATTCAAAAAACTACGGCTAGGTATCTTATACAAATGAAAATAGATTAAAAAAGTATACTTCTTTGTTTGACCATGCTACTACTGCTTGGCTCTACAACATCGATCTACAATATTTTGAGAACTCTATTCATAAACACAGACAAAACAATTAGGAACAGTATGTACATAATATTTGACCAAAATCTATATTTGCGTCATATAAATCGCGCCTAGTTATTCGCATTAAACTGATTTATGAAGGACCTTTACGTTTTTACGTTAAATAACAAGTTATGAATCCAAATTTTGTCCAACATTGAAACATAAAATATTAAATGAAAACTCCCATTACAAAAATATAACACTGTTTTAAAGATATTATTATAATAAAATAAAAATGCGATGAAACTAAATAGCTCTTAAACCATTTATTAATTTAATAATTCTGAGACGCGTAAATGCCAGAGTACGCTCGACAAGTCAAAGAGCAAATTACATCTCTTACTCAAATGCAGTCAGAACATATAAAGTTCCTAAGTGTCTCCGCTTCTCATTGCAATTCTATTTAGCGAAGGTAAAAATGGTGCGGATTTATCTTTTTTTTTGTGTCTGAACATTCTGAACCAGGAACTACATAGTTGGTAAGCAGAGAAATCTCTTTGCTTACCAACTATGTAGTTCCTGGTCAATAAACTACTCTTCGAGGGTAGGATGACGACGACGCAACTGGTAATCTTATTTTTACCTAATAACCAGCAGTACCAGCACCATTTTTATAAATCTGGAGCAAATTAAAGCTACATAAGTGATCATTGCCGATCCTGTAATTTGTTAATTCAGCCCAAATAAAATAGGAATCATTCCTGAAGTCTGCCACAAGTCCCTTACTAAACTTAAGAATGGAATCAAACGCAGAAAATCAGAATGTTGTAACAGGCTCAATTTCCTATAAGCTTACTTTACGGGAATAAAAAAGCGTGTATAATGGACTTCAAATGGAATTCCTGTTGCTCATACATATCAATGTTACCATTAACTATCAATTTAAATGCATGCTCGTTTGCTACTTATTGAAAAATACAGTAAAGGTCGGATTCAGTAGGTATCTAAATCAAATAGATCGGAAAATAACCTTAGTTTTCTTTTCAACCAGTTCTCAAGAAATGCGCGGATGACTGATCAGTCTTAAAAGACCAGTTACCATTGACGACCCGCGTGGTGAAACGGTTACCATACCGTTCTGACGCGCAATGAGTCCCGGGTTCGATTCCCGGCCAGACAGACATCTAAATGATGAATTTATTTTGTGTATTCGTGTACGTGTGTCCATGGCACTCACGACACAGGACAAAATCCTACTGAGGGTTTATGAGTATAGAAAGCGTTTTTTTTAAGTTACTGTTGCGGTCAGCGACAACCCAAAAAATAATCTCAACGGCACATCCGTTTCACAGTAAAATTGCTTGTAGTAAGTAGTGCGTAGTGTGAAGTCTATTTTAAAAGTGACACAAAAATCCACGTTTCCCGCGGGAATGAAAAATGATGTGATATAAATAATACGGATTCTACGCCAAGCTCGGATTAATGGCAATTGAATGATTTTTGTAAGCCAATCTTACGGGTTTTTGTAACGTTTGGCTTGTGATTCACGAGCGACTCTTTAGTAGACATAGTGGCGGTTTGAATCTTGAATTAACTACACTTAAAACATGCCTATCCGGTTCTCTGTTTCCTGGACGCTATAAATATAGGTATACCGTTAAACAAAATATATAAATCCAAAGCAATACTCTAAATACAAGATTGTTACGTAGAAACGTTCTGAACTTTTGTTAAAGAAGTCAAAGAATCAGTATATCAGAGAGGATTCCGTTCATTCAAGAGGATACATTCTGTCGTAGTCTGTAGTCTACATTGCCAAAGATCGAACCCGAAATCCTCCCCGTGCCACATGAACTGTTTCTTTGATACTTTAACAAAAGTTCAAAAGGTGTAAAAGATAAATGAAACGATTTTATCTTTTACACGTTTTTCCCTTACATTTGCATAGAAATTCTGAAATAAGACTTTTTCTTTACACAAGAAATTTTATTTATTCATGAACTAAGATGTAGCATTCTTTTATACGTTACAGCTTAGACCTCAGGGGTAGAATTCTTAATTGAACTATAGTTCAAAAGTGTTATTCAACTATCCTTTCTGGTCCGGTCACCATACTGATCTGACGCGCAAAGGATTCCGGGTTCCATTCTCGGCCAGACAGATATCTGATCGATGAATTCAGATTTCTGTTCTGAGTCTAGGTATTTGTGTATCGTAAGAACCGACTAAAATGGTGCTTCCGGGTCGCGGGCAGCTAAAGTGAAAGCTCTAACAGTACATCCAGCGGGACCGGGAAGCACGGCGGTATGCGTGGTCGCATACCATCGTGCACGTGACGATGCGGTAAGAGCAGCGCCGACGCGAGATGAGCCGGATGGGGTAACGCGCTCTGAAAACTCCATCTGGCGTTCCTTGCTGAGACCGCGGAGTCCTCTTTACAGCGCCGAGGATGGCCACCGGATCCATGGCACCCAGGCACCCACGATAGAATAAAATGCTATTGTGGGGATATGAGTATAGAAAGCGACATAATTATCGGATCCATTTACCTACGTAGACCGCAACCACACGACAATGCAGCAAAAAATGTCAGTAAGTTGTAGTTACCTGTGGCCATTACAGATTGTAGCTACGTTGTCACCAATAAAAAATCATAATCCAGATTCGATAACAAACCAAATGGCTTTTACAAATGGTAAAGCTAACCACATTTTGTTATTTTACCTTTACGTGGATTTTTTACTGCACAATTTAAAATTTCCAATCCACAGAAGAGAAAACACAGAATCGTAAAACGAACACAGAAAGATATATGTAGATTCTTTTTGAAACACTGAATCTATAACTTACTTTTGTATGGCAAATACAGTTTATTTATTCATGCCGCATATTGTCGTATATTTGCAATTCTCAATAAATTCATACAAATAATATTATCACGGATACTGAATTTTATGGCTACACCGTTCCATGGTACGGTTACGACTTTGCGTGGAAATTGTAGTCGGTTTGTCTGGCAGTCTATTTTTACGTAACTACTTATAATTGTAAATATTGGGTGTAGGAATGACAATTTATTAATAATTGGCCAAGTGCGAATGGAGTCAGTTTTTTATCTTCTAAGTATTCCCTAAAAAGCTTGTAATAACACATTCGGCATAATTATTTCCTTACGAGCTTTTTCATGAAATCTAAGTTCCGTGCATCTCACCTATTTTTGGATGTTTGGTAAAATAACCAAGAAATACTACAATATAGAATATTCTTTAAACTGTTTGTCCTATTTTCTGTTCCGAGCAAGCAAGCAAGGAAAAATTGTAAACATAAAACTGTAAAAGACACAGAATTGCTGTATTATATAGACTTAAATTTTATTTATTTGTACTCTAACACTTTAAAATGCAAATTGACGACGTAGGTAGAACTATCCCGAGAAAATCAGGCTGTTACTGTAGTATATTCCTCGTAGGTACATATATTTCACTTCCTACGACAGGCGCTTCTGCATTTTACAGCTCTTTCACATTAGCGATCTGAGAGCGTCTATTTTCTTTGTGCAAATAGGGGCGGCCAAGCAATTCTTTATAGATAAATTCCCTCGGGCTTAATAGTAGGTGAGCTGTTAACCTCGTTGCCTACAATACGAGTATATTATGTGACAAATAGTAATAATGAAAATTAATCGTTAAGAGTACATAACTCAAGACAAAAAGTTGTAAAAATATCTAGATAGTATACGCATTTATCACTTTTGTGTTTGTTTAAGTACTAGCTTTTGCCCGCGGCTTCGCATGCATTAAATTACATATAAACCTTCCTCCTTAAGCACTCTATGTATTAAAATAAACCGCATCAAAATCTGTTGCGTAGTTTTAAAGATTTAAGCATACATAGGGACAGAGAAAGCGACTTTGTTTTATACTATGTAATGATGATTATCTATACAAATAAATAAAATTTAAGTGTCTGTTTGTGATTTCAAAATAACATTTTTTACTCAATGCATATGAAAGTATACACGATACCTAGGTATAACAAAAATGCAATTTAAAAAAATTCTGTCTGTCTGTTTGGCTGAGGTAATCTTTTAAACCACTGGACCGATTTTCACGATGGTTTTCATTGGAAGATAGCTGAAGGTCTAAGGGCTACTTTAATTTTTGAAAAAGCATTAGCGCGTGCTCCACGCGCATGCGGGTCCTCTCGCGGGAGAGCGGGATTTCAGTTATTTTTAAAAATGTATTTTTACTTTTTAACCGCGGGGATCAGCTAGTGTAGGTAATGATATACGATCACAATAGTTTTGAGCAATAGTATAGCACAAGCTTTATCCATTATTTCCTAGAACAACATTTCACATATCCGACTGGCGTGTGGGAAATGTGATACATTTTTCAAGAAATATGTGGAATACAATTTATATAATACATTTCCTGGAAATGTTATGATAGTGGAATATTTGTTTAAATCGCTGTTAACCGGGATAAAGACGATAATTGGTTGTCGGGACTATATCACAAGTGTTTGATACATTATAACTTAATTATGAAAGCATTTTCCCTGATGGGTGTTGACTGTGGTGGTAGGTACTATTGTCATATCTTCGATAACTTATGTATAATCAAATATCGATGTATAAAATGATATATACATATACATTATGTTTCTAAATATACCTTGGTTTGTAAGCACACTTAATAAAATTTATTCAGTGACCTATTTATAATCAAATTTTACCATTTTTATGTAGACTAAAGAAGGCAGACGCAGCGAACATATTATTCTCACGATTGTTACGTAAATATCACTTGCAAATGGCGGCGCTTCCGGTGTCGGGTATTTACATAGCCAAAGCCGAGAGACGAGCAAGATCTATCGTGAAAAATAATGAAACGTAGCTAGCTGACTAAGGAATATGATAAAGAAATATCAGAAGATATTTCTTTATGCTTTGTGGTAAGGACTTGATTCGTAATATAATTGGTACTTTGGCGAAGGAGTGTTGATAGCGTTTCCTCGTTATCTCTTGAGATGCTGTGCAGAACGGTGCAGTTGAAGAATTGAAGAAGATAATGTATAAAAATACACCTTTTCAGAGTTCTATTATTTATCTATCATCTGCTTGCATTATCATGATCAGTTACACATCAGTTATTAGTTACAGTGATTTGCTAGATATATAAAAAATGAAATTAACGGAAAAAAGGTTTTGGAGGCGCCGGGTATCGATCCCGGTACCTCTCGCATGCTAAGCGAGCGCTCTACCATCTGAGCTACGCCCCCGGTGTCTTGTTGTAATGAATTTGATTGTTATATGAATGTTGTAAACATTAATCGATGGCCCAATGCCGGCGATAATCGGCAACTACCTTGAACTACCCGCGCTACCTTTCACTTGTGTATCTAAACTTATCCTTATTAATTAAGTTAAGGTAGCTATAATTTCATTCCAAACATAATCTAAGATAAGATCTGTTTTAAGACGAAAGTATAAAAAGCGTTTAAAAAAACACTAATCTTTGTTGTTATCTTGACATCTATATTCATAACTAGTTTTTACTTGTGTCCTCGCTCGCGCTAATGTGTGCATGTACATTTGTATTTATGTTATTAGGCCTTTGGTATAAAAGTAACGAGGTTGAAAGTGTAAAAGTTATTTTTTTATCCCGTAGGAGTAGGTAGTATCTATTTTCGGGATGAAAGGTACTCTATTTCCTTTCTGTACCCGTGTGTAAGATCTGTTGAGTAGTTAAAGCGTGCAGCGTTATAAACAAACAAATAAACAGATATACGCATTTGATAGAAAATGACTAGGTTGAAAGCGAAATAATACTTACTCACCAAGTTCAGGGCGAAATCACAAACCACGTCACGACAACCTAGAATCCCACAACACAATTCGTGAAAAATTACAACACGAAGTGTTAGACCTATTCGTGTCGTGGAAATCCAAACATAAATATGTTATCGCCCTTGATCTCTGATGATCAAACTTCAGAAACTGAAGAAATGTAATTTTAGGACAATATAACTGACTATAATATAATGAATCAATGGCAACTGTGGTCAAACACATAGATGGTAGTGTTTAATTGATTTATTAAGAACTAGCTGATACCCGCGGTTTCACCCACATTAAAGAAGTAATTAGACCTTCAGCTATCTTTCAGTGAAGTCCCGTCGAAATCGTTCAGCGGTTTAGAAGATTACCTCAGCCAGAGATAAAAAAATGCATTTTTGTTATCGTGTATACTTTCATATGCATTGAGTAAAAAAATGTTTTTTTGAAATCACAAACAGAATCTTCAATTTTATTTGTTTGTATAGATTCTTTGGAGAATAATTAGTAACACTATTCAATCTTAGGCGTATTACGTGAAACAGCCTTTTAATTATCTATTTTATATTTTAACTTAGCCTTTCTTGTTTGCATTTATTTTATTAATTAAATAAATTGTTTAAAAATATGTTCAAATTATATGTTTATAAAAAAATTAAAAAGCCCATGAGAATCATCCTCCATGGAGGCGCCGGGTATCGATCCCGGTACCTCTCGCATGCTAAGCGAGCGCTCTACCATCTGAGCTACGCCCCCTGTTGCTACAAATGCTGAATTTCTACACTACTATTTACTAGTTATGTAATATAAGATATAATGTGTATGATCTCTTGAGGCATTTCGTCAAAGGCTTTTATGTTGACCATAAGCGATCGAATTCTTTTGTAATATCAAAATGTTAGAGCTTCGGAAAGTATGGCATTTTTGATAGGTTTGTAGTACTTTATTAAAATATAGAATTGTTGCCTATGGACAACTGTAATTTTCTCCACATAGCGCAGGCATTGAAGTCAATTACAGATACATTACCCTTTGCGTTATACTCCTGCGTAGTTATGTAAGTTAGCCGGGGCATACAAAAATATTTTACACTAGACATAGGTTTGTGTTCTTCCCCGGTCGAACCAATTGGTTTTGTACCTTCTTACACAATGTAACTTACTATGTAACTCGATGGTAGATAAAGTCTTAACATTTCAACGTATATACCTGGTTTCATACACGTGCTCCTATTAATACTGAAGAACATTTACTAGTATGTAAATCTGTACATTACACTACAAAGTCAACAAGCTCTCGGTATATATGCTAGTAATTAAAGCTCCAGCGAGGGATGCGCCGCAAACCTGAGGAAACAATGCAATTAGAAAGCATCACGTGTGTAATGGCATTTGCATTAACATTCCTCCTTTATCACCTGCGCGTGTGTGAATGGGTTCTGTTTTATTTTATAGAACTAATACCTATTGCATGCATTGAATTTTTTGAGTGGTCATTCAATCCAAAGTCCTTCCAATCTTAATTTTTAAGAGAGGTTACATTAAGTCCCGTCATCATCGGTCTTTGGCGCAGCAGTCTTTATTTCGATCCGACATGTCGCAGAGAGTTTCAGATTTGATTCTTGGTCAAGCATAAAATGTAAATGTTTCGGGTCTCAGTATTTTTATTCCTGTCTGTGACTACGATCTACAACACGTATGTAACATGATATTACGGTGTTACATTTATTGCTTTTGCCCGCGGCTTCACACGCGTTAAATTACATATAAATCTTTCTCTTGAATCTATCTATTAAAAAAAAACCGTATCGAAATCACTTGCGTAGTTTTAAAAACGGACGGCGGAAAGCGACTTTGTTTTATACTATGTAGTGATAGTTATAGTGAAAAAACTAATTTTGTGTGACATTAAACGTTACGAGTTACGAACTTATTACTGTTTAACTTTAAACCTAAAACGTTCCGACAAGAATCTCGACCGAAATGTAAGACGCTCTCTGGAACAGTTGGATAAAGTTAATTAAAAGCTCGTAACTATGTTCCCCGCGGTATAAATGAGTGCGTCGATCCGCAATTTACATTAAATGTACGGACGACTCCTGTAGGATATCTAACGAAGTAAGAACGGAGATCCAATTTAAGTTTTGTCTGCTTTTGGCGACTTTCTTTGCCGTCACGTGCGCGCCGGTGCGAGACAAGAGTGATGAGCGGGTGTTGTTTTTGGGAGGTGTTTAGTTTATTCAAAGATAACGTTGTTGTTTCTTACGTTGGGTGGAATACTGAGTGTGTATAGTGGAATACTGGTACATATTAAATTTTAAAATAAACACCTTCGTATGTAAATGTAACTAGAAAAGAAATTGATTTATATCAATAATAATATAATACGATACGAATCGGTATTAGTTTTATAGGATAAATATTGAGTTAAAATTGTTATAAGTTTAAATGACCTAAACGACCGTTAAAATTAAACTGCAATATGTGATTTTTATTTGAGATAAAAAATATGTTAAACGGTGTCTTTTCACCGTTCATTATTTTGTTAAAGTTAATACAAAAAATAATAGTGAAAACAGTCGGGTAATACTAAATGCAATTATTTTACTTCTTCCGTAGTTCAAATCGACATTTAATGACGTAAGTTGCAACTTTGGACATCTTTATAAAAATGAAAACTATCTAAACTTAAAGTGAGATAAAGTGTTATTGAATAAGTTTTATTTAAAAACCTGGATTAAATAAAATCGCTGTACCCTTTAACTTGTACTAAGGCGCGAGAACCACGATTCTTCCAAGCAGCTCACATCTACTAAGGCGGCCTTTCTATTATTGAACTCGAAATTGAATTCGCGAAGTTTCTAGTTTTGGAGGTCAAATGTAAACATTTTGCGCGATATTTGGTAAGTCTGTTGGATACTGGTGCTCATATTTAGAATTTAGATACCTTTAATAAATGTTTTATTGAATTGGTTACTTTAAATTTGCAAGAATTCTCGTCCCACTTCTGGGCATTGGTACGCTCTCAGAGTGAGAGATGTAAGCAAAGTCCACCTCGCTGACCAAGTGTGAATTGTTGATTTCATATGAATATTTATAAATATTTATTTTGTGGTTGAATCGAAGTAATACATACATTTTAATGTTGATCCATTAACTTGTTTATCCGTTACTCTAATAACATAAAATACATAGTTAAATGTTGAGTACTGTTGTGACAGTAGATAGCAATAAAACTGTTTGTTATGGTACATTTACTAACTTAGTGAGACGGGGCATCAGTGCCGTCGCTGAGTCGTTTGGTGCGGAGCTTTAAATATCATTAGCGCGGACGGCCGCCAGGATTGGCTCTCCGAGTGGCAATCAGGACGTGAGCCGCGGTCGCGCCAGGAATATCGCCTAATTGCACCCCGCTTGCTATTTGTCACAGTTTGCTGGTTATTTTTGAAAATGTGCTGTGATAAGGGTGATACTTATCCGACATGCTCTAATTTAGTCCTCAAGCGTACTTTGGTTGATCTCAGATGTCTGTCAGACTCTGTCGGGTGGTGATAATGAGCATGTAGGACAACTTGTAACCCACTTCTGCTAAAATTCTTGTTGTTTTATGTTACGTTGGACAGTGGACATTTGAAATGAAGTTCTAGATTTTTTTGTTTTACAAAAATAAATGAACTTTATCGATTATATGGATTATTTTTTACAAGTTACTTTTTGTATGAGTATTTATCTGGGTATGTAATTAGTAAAATTGCTGAAATTTTTACATTTAAAATAAATTATCACATACCTATGCGGATTGCATTCACAGGCTATAAATAAGTAAGGGAGGATTATTCCGCCTTTGTAATCATATATTACAATAAATCATCAAAAGTTTCATTTGAGCAACACAAGTCACCGTTTATCTCGCTGAATTGTTACCTGAGTTATGAAATGTGAAGTGACGTCATATGTTATATGTTACGAACTGCGGCTCCCAGCGTATAATGAATAGAGTTGACTAAAGTAACAGCATCATGTGATTCAACTGTGTAAATCTAATGTAAGGGATCATACATATATTACTTCATACATTAAGGGGGGAGGGGATCGACGAAGAGTGACATATTGTGACGATGCGTGGAGAGGGGTACTTAATCTTGTGATATCACGTTTCTAAATTAGGAAATGCAGCTTTAATTTAATTTTTTCTATGTATTTCTTAAAATATGTGACGTCACACAGGGTAGAGAGGTCTCTAAAATGTGACCAGCTGGGACAAGGGGGGAGAAAGGGGTCAAAAATAATAAAATTTGTGTGATGCCATTTATGGATGGCCCCTAAGTTGAGTTTTGTCATATGTAGAGTAAGGCCTAATAACGACGGTGTTAGACCGTAATATAATAAGTCCATGGTAAAACCAGTTAAACGCTGTGTTATCTGTGTTAAAAGATGTGGTACGGGGACTATCTTATAGCATCAAGTAATAAAATGTCACAAATCATCACATTTTAGCGCTTTCAAGGAGGAGTGTTTTGTCTTTGTAATAAATACATCACGATAAATCATCAAAAGTTTCATTTCAGGAGTATAAGTCACCGTCTCTCTCGCTGAATTGTTACCTGAGTTATGAAATGTGAAGTGACGTCATATGTTATGAACTGCGGCTTCCGGTGCATGAATATACTGGTCTGAATTCGCTGTATCATGTGATTTAACTGTGTAAATCCCGCCTAATATATTTACGTGTTGTATACAGTAACTTAAGTCATGTATAGAGTTAGTCTACTAACATCAGTGTTAAACGCTGCTGTGTTTTGGGTTCAAGGGTGTAGTGAGAGATATACCTATACCTATCTGACATAAGTACGTAAAGTTTAGTCCAATTACAATTGTGTTAAGCAAACTGTATTGAAGTGGACATCTGTGGCCCACCAAAGGCCATCGCGCAAACGCTGACCACCGATGTCGAAAGTACATGGCTGCTTAATTTATGCAGCTTATAATTAGGTCAGCAGATAAAATTGGACAAAATTAATGAAGATTTTAAACGTAATCTTACGGAAGCTGGCCGAAGTTTTGACGTATGCTAATGTATTAAACAACACAAAAGGGGTGATTAACTTTGTCAGTTTTCAAATTCGTTACACTTAATTATTCTTACGGAAATGCAAATTAAGTACTTTGAACATTAACTACAACTTATCGTATAATTCTTACTATTATTGAAAAGTTTTGGACGGTTGGACGGGTATGGTTATGCTTACACGCGAAAATTACTGATCAGATGTGGATGCAATTTGACACACTTAGTTTATGACTTGGATTATTTCATAGATAGTTTTACCGCGATAATTTTGAAATAAGCGATCGGAGACGCGTGTACTCGCTAGTGTCAAATTAAATTAAGGGATATTACACTAGCGGCTTAAAACACGTCATATAACATAAACAAGACATTTAATATTCATATGTAGTATAGTTTAGTAGAAATTAATCCCGCAATTAGTTTGAACGTGAACACACGCGTAAGACGGGGAAATATTAGATATGACTTGCTCAGAGTGACTGCCGATGTACCGCCATGATTAATAGAGTAAGCTGCTGAATTTACTCACTATAGGGATGTTCCAGCATCAAGATATCGATACCGTCTCATACGAGTAATGATCAAGTTATCTTGCTATACCATTCATGTGAAAACTCTAAAAGTATTGATACTTATATTCCGGGTGAATTTTTCTAGAGTGTGGTTGACCAAATCTGAAACGACAAGAAATATTAAAAAGTGCTGAAAGGAGTACGAGGCTAATGATAATAAAAACTAAACGAAAGGGTTACTTATAAGAAACAAATCCTGGAATCTAGCTATACTCGTACACGACAAACTAAGGAAAAAGCTAAACCCTTTCTTTTTTAGCCCTTTTTTTCATTATCTTACTAACCCTTTATGGTGAAGAAAAGAGTTGTAAGTATCGAATGAATTTATTCGAAATACTCCGTAGGGAATGAGAAGTATCGAACAGTTACATGTATAGGTATCTACTTGTGTAGAAAATCTCTACTCTCACATCGAGCAATCATATAAGGAAATTATATACGACACAATTAGGAGTGCGATTTTACGACTTCGGCTCTATTAGGAGGCAGTTAGTGGAAGTAACATAAATTAATCGACGCTTAATATACCGAGTATTGGATTTCGTGTATTGTTTATGGCATATTTGTAGTTGTGTTTTTTATACTTGTTTTAGTGAAGGAATCTATCGTCGTCCGTGGTCATACTTTACGTGGTTACACACGCACAAACACACTCACACACACACACACACACAAGTAAGTTTTAATTATTAATATAAATGTATATCATAGCAATAATTTTGGTAATAGCATAATATTAACTGACTATAATTATGATGTTTGTGTTTCTTACATACATGTATTTTTCTTAATAAGTTTGTTAACTTAAGGAAAAGCGGAGGCTTCCACTACAGGTACTTTGTGCTTAAAGAAAGCCTCCTGTCACTTTTGTAATGTAAACTTTTGAATTGAATAAAGAATTTTATTCATTATTTGTTATATTTATCTGTCCACACTAATTATATTATTATAATGACTGTTGGTGTTACAGTCGTCGAGACGCCAAACAGATATGTATGTAAATTCATAATTTAAATATCCATCTAGCTGGAGATTGAATTCAAAACCAGTTGTAAACCAGTTTAGCAGTGTCCACTACTCTACGATAGCTTAACATAGCAGGGGGATTTACGGTAACATCTTGAAAAAATAGTTTTTAGCTTCCGTTTGGGGTGACGGAAATAATTTCACTACACATTATTTTGTCATTTATAATTTACTAGCTTTTTTCCGCGGCTTCGAACGCTCCTTTACTATATAATGGATGTTTTTATTATAAACATAATACTTCCTCTTGAATTACTGTATCTATTAAAAAATCGCATCAAAATCCGTTGCGAAGTTTTAAAGATCTAAGCATACATGGGGACACAGCGGAAAGCGATTTTGTTTTACACTATGTTTTGAAACTACGTTCTTAACACAACCATGAAGATATTATGTTAACAGTATATTACGTGCGCTAGGATTTCCTGGTATAAACTGTCGGGTGTATACGATGCGATAAAGTTAACATCGATCAAAGCACGACAAGCTAATAAGATTTAATGTAAATAATGTAGTTTACATACTGCCTTTTACTCGTAGATGTTCCGCGGGTTGAGTTATCTAAGGATTAGAGAATTTTTAGAATATAATTTTGATTATTTACATATATTAGAGTAATGTTTTGAGTTTATTTTCTTACTCTTTGGAAGGGTTTCATAAAACCATTTCAATTTCGTCCAAGTAGCTATATTTTGTGGGCGGTGCTCCCGTGGAAAGAACATAGTCGTTGCGAAGGCGTTTCGAAATATTCGTAAGCACTCGTTTGGACGTTTTGTTTTGAAGTGAACGGATTCATTCAAAGGCGATTTGTGTAATACCGTTGCCTCGGGCGCTTGATAAATAAATTATCGGCACAATGAGACGGACGCTGGGCGGGACGGTCGCCCGAGTGGATTAAGGGCCCTTTGTGCCTACTGCCTAGTAGGGCTCTTTAGTTTTGTTGCCGCTTCGGATAATGGCAGACTCCACCGGTTTAGGGTTAGGCGTACGATTGCTGCGAAACATGATAAGGAAATGGGAGATTATGAATTAATGACGTGTCTTCAATTGGTATTACACCGAGTATATTACGACCATGCAGTTATTACGGTTCGGTGAAGTGTGTGGACGCTGGATGACTTACTACGAGGCGACTATTATAGTTCTTTAGGAGTGACGTCGTATCTCCAATTACTTAGGTAGAACAGCTGTTCATGGATGCTAATGATTACTTTAAATGTTCATTTGTTACTTTATTTCTACACACATATCTTTAAAATAAAAACCTAACTGTTTAAAATGAATTTGATATCCATATTGCAATGATTAAAAGAAGATGTACGATCTTCTTCCACGTCTTAATAATTTATGTTAATTTTATTTACAAATTATATGCCCTATGTCACTTTGACAATTGAGACTTAACGAATCCAACGACTCTTCATATTAAAATCTGTCAAGCCGTTTACGCTACAAGGAATGCCAAAGAAATGGACATATATTCGTATATATACATACATACATACGCTCAAAAAACATTACCCTCCTTCTGACGTAGTCGATTAAAAAGCCCAATAACAAATCAATCACATACATAATTAAGTATGTGTACATATGTGTTACCTACTTTACATCCCTTTCATTGTATTATTTCAGGAGCTACCTTACACACAAACTACATAAAACTAACTCGAACAGCATTGATTGGAATTCCTACATTCCTTCTGTCCTTACACCGTAACACACACTCGCCAATTGATACAAACGGTCGAAAGAGATTGTATCTCGATCCGTTTCCGTTTTAAGACGCTCAGTTCCTTTGATTGCCGCGGCCATTACGCTATTCATTAAAGTTCCCTTTGATGGACCAAATCGTGATTAGATTGATTAGTTTGAACGGTTTCCACCTTTAAAAGATCTGTCCTAGTAGTTGCTATATAGTGGCTTTATTGCACAATTAAAATAACTATAAGTTCATCTTTATTATTTTTAAGAACTTTAGTAGTTGGTTTTTTTAATTATTATTTTGTTAAAGTGCGTTGAATATCAATTATGGTTAACTCTATATTAGATTTATCTATACTCTTAGTCTATACTAATAAATAAAATTGAAGTGTCTGTTTGTGACCGATTTTGACGGGACTTTCACTGGAAGATAGCTGAAGGACTAAGTCATAACATAGGCTACTTAAATTTTTGAAAAGTCCGTATGCGCGCGCTCCCCGCGCATGCTCGCACCGTCATGCGCGAGATGACATTTTTTACTTTTTAAACGCGGGTGAAACCGCGGGGATTAGCTAGAAATAATATAAACATGATGACTATTTTATCTTTTGAATTCGAATTCAGTGCGGTGTACTTACGAGCCATTTAAGCTGCATAGTACCTACTGCAAAAATATGGCAAAACGGGCTGCATTTCCTTTAGCGTTATCCAAAATGAAATCTCTAGCTTTTCACATTAAAGCATGAAAAGTGAGTTTTCATTGGACGTTCGCAAACGAGGTTCGGGTTAAACGAACGCTTTGTTTCACCTTAAGTACTTCCAAAATGTGGTTCAAAACTTCCTAGTACCTTCAAATATTTCAACACCTATTCTTTTTTTGTCAAACTGTTTTCTGTCTATTAGCAATTAGTACAGTTTTAAGATAAGATGAGAATTCTATTAAAGAATGAGCTGGAACGCTGCGGATAAGTTTTTTTTTATATACCTAATCACCTGCAAAATCTTCGGTAACATCAAACATATTATCAAATACGAATTCAATTGAACAAGATGACCTGTTTGGTTAAGCAGTTACCATACTGGTCTGACACGCAATGGATCCCGGGTTCAATTACCGATCAGACAGATATCTAAATGATGAATTTAGATTTCTATTCTGGGTCTGGATGTGTGCGTATGCTCATGGCACCCATGGAGAAAATCTTACTGTGGGGCCATGGGTATAGAAAGCATTTTTTTATTTGATGCTTGCAAAGATTATTCCAATGTATCTTTTACTTATAGGATTAGCTAATTCTCGGTATGTTATCTCCTTGCATCCGCACCCTAAACACTGGTACTGAATAACGTATAAGTTGGCTATTACTTTGAAGGTCTGTAACTAGTATGCGGAGCTAATATGAATATTTAATACGGGAGAAAGTTAGCTCCCTTTAGCTTGTGTTGCCAGCGTCTTGATGTTTGGAAGTTCCCGAAGCCTACCTGGCAGGAACCCGCCTGATTCAATATAACTAAGGAAATATAATTGAGAAGTCCGTAAAGTTCTTAATTATTTCAAGACTGGAGAGAATTTTCTGTCCTCAGGAGAAAATGTGTAATGAATAGGACATGATGAAAGTATGAAAAGTTAAAGTAAGTTGTAATGTTCTTAAATATACTTGTGAATGTAAATTTAAGTGAGTTGTGCCCATTGCCTAAATATATAGGTATTTGGGAAGGTTGTATAATTTATTTTAGTAATTTTATTTCTTGTTAGCTTTTAAACATAAACCATGAAACGTAGGCAAGTAATACTATGTAGAATGTCGTTACGACCACAATCTATAATCAAGTACAGGTTCATAGTCCACAGTTAATATATTATTTCAATTACTTCATAGGCATATAACGTGTCAGACACGTACCGCGACAGACAAAAGTATTAGTACTTTAACCAATATTCTGAAAGGAAAGAGATTAACCATTCGTCATGTTAGTATTTTTACTTATACAATCCACGGCCCGTGCGAGTCGCAGATATTGTATGAAGAATATAATTTTGTCTGTCACGACAGGTGTCTGACACGTTCAATGTTTTATATATAAACTCGAAAGAAATCTTTTATGATGCATATGTTATTTTACGTACATCAAAAAAACTTGTGTAAATAAAGTCACGGAAACAGTTTGTAGAATGAAGTTAACAAGAACTTTTACAAACCTCTTCAAATTTTCACTCTTTCATTAAATACGTACCTATCCCGACCTCGTTAATTTTGTTATGAAATTAATATCGCTTAAGGTCAGCGATATTTACCATCATGTAATGGAAAACTTGTCTGAAAAGTTGGAAGGCTCGCTAAATATTATCTTTCTGATTTTATTATTCTTGTGAATTATATTTCATTTATACCCTTGATTACAATATTAACTGTAATAAAATACCTTAAAGTTTGGAAATAAGGTAGTAGCACCCCATATCTTGGTGCCTTGGTTTGTCCAACCTTGTTCTGAAGTAGGAAGTTTGGAAGTGGGGCTGAGCGACGTCTACGCTTCGTGATTACTTTGACAGTGTTTTAATTGACTTTTTTGGGGGCTGATATGCCCAGAAGTGTCGTCTTACGGCAGTTATCAAGGGTAAGGCTAGTAGGATAAGGTATAAATCTTTGATAAAACTGCACTGTTCATACCTCTGGGTATCAGACCCAGCTGTTGGAGATTAGTAAATTTGTTGATTTTAAGTAGAATAAGTACCTGTTTTGTCTGTATTTGTCCATGGACATTTTGTTGAGGTGTAAGCAGTACTATTAGTATTACTTGCCTAACCAAAACCTAATATTCAAATATTTATTGTAAATATTTGGATATTAATTTTTCGTTCTTAAAAAATGGTATGTTATTAATAAAAATCAATAAAACGATTAACTCTTTCAACAAATTCGACAAACTCTAATATTAATTGCTTTAGTTTCTCAACCGTTTGCATTTACATGAACACCTTTAATAATGAGAACTTACACATATTCTAGAAAGATTAAATTGAACGGAAAAGTTTTCAAAATGTACCATGTTTCCGCACAAAATTAAACTCTAAATTGATAAACTTCTCTTTACAAAAATTCAGTTTTAATAAATAAATAAAATAAAAATAAAAAAGCCTTTTATTTCTTACCAAACAAAAATACAGAAAAAATTACAATATTTAACTTTAACTTTAAACAAACTTTTGATAAAATTGTAATAAAAATATAAAAAAGCATTGACCTTGTACTATTTTTGTTTTAACTAAAATGATAATTTTTATAGTAAGTAAGAACCCCTCGCTATTCGAAGGTGAAGGCCTCCTCTAGTGATTTCCACGTTTCTTTGTCTTGTGCTATGTTCATCCACTGTTTACCAGCCACCTGAATTATTTCATCCGTCCACCGGGTCGTAGGTCTACCTCTTTTTCTAGTACCGGATGGCCCCTTCCAAGATGTCAATTTATTAGTCCACCTATTATCTGTTAGCCTAGCAATGTGCCCGGCCCAACGCCACTTAAGTTTTTTACAATGACGTAGGGCATCAGTAACTTTGGTCTTTTTTCTGATGATTTTATGTGATATTTTCTGGATTTTTCTAATTTTTAATATGCTTCTTTCCATACTTCGCTGGCATGATCTGATTTTGTTTTTTGCTTTATGTGTGAATTTCCATGTTTGGCTGGCGTAAGTTAGTGTGGGAAGTATGCACATATCCATAACTTTCTTTTTGATTTTCATTTGCATGTCACTTTTCATGATTTCCTTCAAGTTCCAAAACTTTTTCCACGCATTTGATACTCTCCTTTCTATTTCATGATCGTTTCGTTGCTTTTTAAATGAAATTTGCTTGCCCAGATAAATATAGGTCTCTACATATTCTAGCGCTTCCTTTTCCAAATATATTGTGCTCCTAATGTGGTTAGTCATAATATTAGTTTTACTGCGGTTTATTTCCAGGCCGACCTGGCGGCTTACTGCATGTAGATCGTTTATCATTGACTGTAGTTCAATGGCATTTTCAGACATCAAAACAATATCATCGGCGAATCTTAAATGGCTTATGTATTGATTGTTAATTTTTAAACCGGCTCTCTCCCACTTTAGTTTACTGATGACCCATTGTAACACTGCGATGAAAATAGTCGGAGAGATAGGGTCTCCCTGCCTTACTCCTCTTTTAATAGGTATAGGAGGTCCGGTTGTTTCCAATCTTACTCTGCTATTACAGTTTTGGTATAAGTATTGTAGAACTTTTAAGTAGGTGGTTTCTATGCTTTGCGAATGTAGAGATTCCCATATTGCGTGATGGTACAAAGTATCGAAAGCTTTTTGGTAGTCGATAAACGCCAAGTAGAGGGGCTTGTGGAACTCTTGGTATTTTTCTATGAGCATTTCGATAGAGTGTATATGGTCTATAGTAGAAAAACCTCTCCTAAATCCTGCTTGTTCTTTAGGTTGGTGTGCCTCAATAACTCTCCTTATTCTCTTTTCTAGAATTGTTGAGAATAATTTATAAATTGAGGACAACAAGCTTATTGGTCGATAATTACTTATATTATTGGGATCGCCTTTTTTGTAGAGTAATACGATATCTGATTCTGTCCATTGTTTTGGTGTAGTTGCTGTTTTTAATACTAAGTTAAAGAGCTGTGTTAAAGGTGCGGCTAATGAAGAAGATGCAAATTTTATGGCTTCGTTTGTTATTTTATCGGATCCTGGACATTTTTCTGCCTTTAACTTGGCAATTCCCTTCATTACCTCTGTTTCGTCTATGTCGTTTATTTGTAATGGTGGTTCACTTGGTAATATTAGGGAGAATTCTTGATTTTGATTTCCTGACTTGTATAAATTTGTGTAAAAATTAGTTGCAACTTGAAGTATTTCTTTTCTATTATATGTAATTCTTTTATGTGAAGCTGTGGTACTTCCTATCCAATTTCTATGTATCGTTAATTCTTTGTTAGCTTTCTTTAAACTTCCAGATAGTGACATATGTTTCTCGATGGTTCTCAAACGATGGATCTTATAGTCGGAGTGGATATATTTGCTTATAAGCTTGTAGAGAGCTTTTAACTCATTCTTCATACTGCGTGTTTTGGGTTTAGATTTTTGTAGCTCTTTTCGTCTTAACATTAATTTTCTAGTATTGGGCGATATAACAGATGGCTTGCGCTTTGATGGTAGATGAGCTTTTATGAGGCTAGACTCTATAGCGGAAAGAATTTTATCATGTAGTTGTTGTACTGTATGGTTGTCTTGGTCAGTTTTAAGCTGTTCTAAATCGTTTTGTAGGAATTCTTTGTACATTTGTATTTCGTTTTGATTTTTTAAACTGCTTTTTGTATTACTCACATAGGTATGTCGGGACTTCTTTGAATATTGTAGCATTAACGTAGCTCTCAACATTCTGTGGTCACTAGGGTATCTGACATTCATCACTTGTATGTCATGAACATTTTTTGCAAGATTAGTTAATATATAGTCCAGTTCGTTTTTAACCATACCATTAGGTGACCTCCAGGTCCATCTGTTACTAGTTTTCTTTTTGAAATAAGTATTTATAATTGCCAAGTTATTTTCGTACGCAAATTCTATAAGTCTAGCGCCTCGGCTGTTTCTGTTGCCATAGCCGTAGTTTTTCATGATTAAGCTCTCGTTCTGTTTAGGTTGTCCAATTTTGGCATTGAAATCGCCCATCACTATTAAATTTTTGCTTGACATGTTAATTGCTTTATTTACAGTATTATAAAATAATTCAATCTCGCTGTCCTTCGCTGATTCTGTTGGAGCATAACACTGAACTATATTTATTTCCATATTGTTGACAATTAGTCGAAGTAGAGCCACTCGTTCTGATAAGCCTTTAAAACATATAACATTCTTCTTTTGGCATTTATTAACAATGAATCCTACTCCGTACATTCCTGGTGTTTGTCCTATATAGTAGAGTATGAAATCTTCATGTTCTTCTATAGAGTTACCTAATCTTCTAATTTCAGAGAGTCCAATAACATCGTACTTAATATATTTTATGGCTTCACTTAGTTCCAAAAGTCGAGGATAGGATGATAACGATCTAACATTATAAGTAGCTACGTAAATTTCATTGTTTTTGTGATTTTTATTTATTTTCACTAGAGGGTTACGGTCTACTTCTCCCACGGGGACCGGCCGGATTGGGAGAGATTGGGTCGGAGGGGCGCAGTCTAGTTTTTTGAAGTCTCCTGTTTTTCTTGACTAGTGGATGCCATCGGGATAGGATTGAAGTTTGAGGGACGTAAGAAGCTCGTTATGTCTCTGGATCTATTTTTCTTCGGTGCTTTTTTTGACTGTTCTTCATAATTCAATGTATTTTTGCTATTTTCAACTTCAGGAGATTCTGATAGAAATCTTTTATTAGAATGGTGTCTTTCCGGTGTTCGTTCCTGTAATTTCACTATTTTGTCGTAGCGTAGCACTACTTTTTCTCCTGATAGACGCCTTCTTTTGAGCTCTTCCTGGAGTTCCTTGCGTTTTTGTAGAACAGCCGGTGTATAATCCTCCTTGATGTAAATACCTGTATTTTCTAATCGATTTTTACTCTTTAAAAGCTGTAGTTTTCTACTTGTTGTTGTGGTTGTAACTACAACTGGTCTTGGCCTATCTTTTTTCTTTCCTAGTCTTTTCACCGTTTCTATTTCCCATTTTGGGCAGATAACATCCATTTTCTTGTTAATGATTTCTAAGATAGAATTAAGTAAATCTTCATAATTTTTTTCGGATTCAGGAACGCCAAAGAATAAAATATTTTTCTTCCTTATCTGTTTATCTATAAAGTCGATAGTTTTTTGTTGAGCTTCTATTTTTTGTTCCAATTGGTTTGTTTTTAATTCTATTCGGTTGAACTTCTCGTCGATATTTTTATTTATAGATGCTGTTATATTTGCTTCCATATTCTTCATTTCTCTCTTGTTTTGAGCCACTTCTGATTCTATTCTTTGCAGAACTCTCATTATATCGTCCATGGTTTAGTCTTTTATTTCTCTAAGTTTATTTACTTTTATCGATCGCTACTGTCAGCGCCCTCTAGAGAGAAGATCTTTGTAGGTTGATGCAACGTTGAGATGCAAGTTAAGTTGCTTACGAATTAGTTTGTTTATTTGTTCATAGATGGCGCTGATTTCAAGTTTTTTATTGCTTTGATGACTTGCAATTTGATTTTGTTGATGTAAAACTTTGCAATTATTAAGGAAACCACTTTTTGGTAAGTTTTGCACTTGTAATAAAGTTGCACTGACCTGCTTATTGTAGTTTTATCTATTTTTGATCTTTTATGACTCCACAGTTCTCTATTCCCTTCTTATTCTGGTGTAATCCGTTAGGTGTTATTTTTCAAAATTACACTGGTATATCAGAGAATTCTGCCTCTATAACACTCCTCCTGGTGATTTGCACTTTTTTCTCACTATTTAACACTACTTTAGATATATAAGCTTCGTATTTATATTTTTACTTTAAAAAATATCAAGGAGTTGATGTTTACTGTGGCACACTAGCGCCGCCCATCAAGTGACATAGTGATAAGTGACATATCGAAACAAAAATACTTTTTTATAATAATTTGTGCTGGATATTAACGCACTCAAACGAAAAAAATGATATCTTAAAACTAATTAAAAATGTCAATGACTTAAGCTCAGAATATTCAATTTTTGAATGTCATTTCCAACAAGAGTAATAGTGTAAAGCTTTTACGGCAAGTGAGTCGCGAGAGTGCAAG
>DWPV01000835.1:0-24397 GCA_018251915.1 Urbanus proteus proteus | reverse complement strand
AGATCTACCTACTTTATTTATCTGAGGCTGTACTTAAAAGAACATTTCTACCACACGTATGCTCATGTAAATCTAGTATAGTAGCACTATACACAGACAGTATATTGTGTGGACGGAAATGTCAATTCAATTCGACACATACCAGACTAATATGGGCAGTATCTGTATAAATAAGCGGATCGGCAGCGTGGCGCGAATGCCGACGCGTTACAGGAATACCGGCAGGGCGGTCGCAGGCTTATTAACTCTCTCCGTTAATTAAATTATTAGAAATCTCGAGCCGGACTAATTAACGAAGAATTCCAACATTTCGGTCCACCTATCGGATATTAATTAAAATTGACAAAGCCGCGGGCGATCGAGAGCGCACACCAAATATCGCCTCTATTAATGAAATGATCACTCCAAACTAATTAAATTATGGAGGTAATGGTGCATGCATGTGATACCGGTTGCGAGAATTCCGACCACCGCTTGTAACACCTGCGACCTACAGCCTCAACGCTAATAATACAATGCAACTAATTAATACGATTTTCGCATAATTAAGTAGGCCTTTAAAAGCGCAAAAGCATGGAACTCACATTGTCTGTAATAGCCTAATTGTATGAATTTCGGTCTCTTTGAGGTCTGAGGTTTGAAATTTGAATCCTGCTTTCAATCATAAATGCCTATATAGTAGGTATTGATTATATGTCGTTTAGGTGTGTATATCGGGTGTCGTACATGTGTATGTGTGTGTGCTAACTCTAAATATGTCCAAAATTGGTCTCAAAAGTATGTACCTATATGTAATCTATCATTCCACATTACACCGTGATAAAGGTATAGTATAATCCAACAAATTGTAAGAAAACTTTATCAAGAAGACAGTACCACGTATATTAATAATAAGTAAATTATGACAGTAGTAGTTTAAAGTTATGTTTGCCTTCAAGATGCTTCATCAATCCAAGTTCATAATTAATTGACATAATATTATAAATGTTAAGGTAACTGCATAGATATTTACTTGTCAGACGGCTAAATTCTTGCAGAAATCCTGTTATTAACAAACTCATATACATTCTAATACGGGAATTTATAACCGATGCACATTAGTCACTAGAGAGGAAGTTATGAATGAATGATCCATCTAATCAACCATATGAAACCTAATTAAAAGGAGCGGGTTAATTAAAACGCTGAGCAGACAGGTAGAGTTTTTCCCACACTGTGCGACTAATTGTCGTAACAGTGTACCGGGCATGTCGTGCTAGGCGCAGCGACATTAAAATGAGTAATTATAATAAAGCTGATATGTCCTCATAATTAACTAAGCCTGATGAAGAGTGCTTTGATGGAACGATGACCGTGCAGCGGCTTTTACGCTTACAAACATGATTGTTTTTCTATAATTGTAAGTGACCGATTCGTACGGGAAAATGTTGATTATAATTATTCAATTGTTTGTTATTATATTTTTGATTTATTAATTGACTTTTGTGTGTCCTCATACGAGTCAATTCTAATAAGTCTGTAAGCAACTGACTATGTAAGATTTAATTATGAAATTTTCATTAAATAATTTGTTATAAACAGGTTATTTTTTAATAATTCTTTCATGTGATTTTTTACATGCAATATAGACAAGCATTATTGTTTATAATAACATAATTGTAAGTGCATCTTAATAGTATAAGCAATAGGGAAATAATACAGGAAAAACATTGTTATTGAGTTATTAAATAAATAAATAGTCAAAATATGCGATAATTCCAGGTAGGATTTCGTGGAATCGCTAAATTCGGCACGTACTCAGCGCTTTTCCGCTGAGTGCGTAAAAGCCAGCCGCACTAGCGCTAATTAGACGGAGTGACAACCCACTCCTGCCATAAAGCGCTGCAGATTTATCGCCACAGATTATTTATATTATGTTTATTAGGCCCTGCCCTCCGCCCAGCTTTCCTACTAATTGAATTGCTCGGATTTTTTATACGTAATAACACCTGAAGAGTTTATTATGCGTAATATTATGACCCTTTTGTAAGCGACATTTTAGCGCTCTAATTTAATTTACGATCACTGAAAGAACTTTTATCGCTTATCTTAAATTTCTTTGTTTCTACCCGATTTGTTTAAAATAGCGCTTACAACGCCATAGTGACATAGATTCTATACTGATGAACCTACGACGTTTCTACAAAGTAGAATCTACGTATCTACCAGCCAAAGTAAAATAACTTATCCTACTTTATTTTGCAAAAATGCTTTATTTACAATCTTTATTATACGTAATCCGTAAAACGGAACACTTATTATGGGTAAGGACCGAAATTTTGAACCAATCGAAAGTAGCAAAAAAATGCGTATGCATTTAGCATAAACATGTAAAAATATATTTTTTATTTTAATGAATTAAAAAGGTACAATTTTATTTTCCAAATCCGTTTTTTTTTCTTGCAAACCATATATCATGTTTTTGTTTAAATGAGTTGGCGACCCAACTGCTAACTAACCAAGTAGGTATATAGCAGAATCCTAAGCATTTGTGTCTCATTAGTTGACTTTTCAGTCCCAATTAATAAGCCAAAAAGGCCTGCGCTGGCGCAGAAGTCTCATTATAAAGATTGTCAATTACGTGTGACCCGGTCGACACTAGTCGTTCATTGTAATTAACATACTAACATCATAAATCAACGTACACTAGGAATACAAGTTATTTTGGCAATCGCTCCAGTTATGATTAACAGCGCCTCTTCCCGCCCGCCACAATGATAAATTGACAACGAAAATAACTGTTATTTTATAACAGCTCCAATTTACAGAAACACTGCCGTGAAACTACTTGTTGAACGTGATAACGCCAATTTCCTTTGCGCCCCTTCGACTTAGACGTTTACGCCGTAACAGTAAGTAGGTACTAGTATATTCAAACTTAATATTTACCCGACATAATTGCCTTACTCTTACTGCTCATAAACATAGTACTTAATGAAGAAAAAAAAAATATTATAACCAGCACTTTTTAAAATCTTTAGTTTTCACGAGACGTCAATTACTGGATTATAGCAGAATTAGATTTGGTTAGAGTTAGACTTAAACAAAAATCTATTGTTCATCAGCTCAAACGAATAGCGACACTATTCACAGATTTGAGAATATATTTCGGAGTGGCATTTATTGCGACGTCCTTATCCACGGCTCCTATCCGAGGTTGTATCTTCGTTGATTTGTTGCCTTAGTCTTTGGAGTGTGTTCTGAAGCTAATTAATTTTAATTGGATCGCAATGCATCTATTGTATGTACGAGACATCTGACCCGAGCTTTGGACGCCTCGTGATTTTACTTGTAACATTATTCCTATGCTAATTAATTAACATTATGAAACGTTCGCAAGTTGCATTTAAGATCATTAGTGAGCAAAGAGAATTGTACGATAAAATTTTGTTCATTATTTATTGAGTTTCTTTAGACACTTGACTGAGATTTCCGCTAGTAAACAAATCGCGTCCAATTAATTTAATTCGATTTTTTGCATTGAAAAATGTAACATGTTACTGTTATCGTTTGAATTCACATGTAGATAAAATAAATATTTGCACAATTCGTACGCTTATTTTTTATCTGTTTCAATATAAATAAGTCAAATTGAGGTTCTTGTCAGTGATTTTTAAATAACTGTCATATTTTAAGTCATCATCAAAAGTTGTTATCTTTGTGGCATAAAACTCTTTTAATAACATACGTTATATCTGTCTGTCGTTACAGATCTAGTTAGGTACGCCTGACTAATTTAAAATTATTTACGTAACTTCTAATGTAGAACTATAAGGAGTTACGTAAATTATTTTTTACCCTGAAAATATACCTGCATAAAAGTCAAAAAAACCCTGTACAGCGGACCCTGGGCTCTTCGGAGCCACGTGCGGTGCTCTTAATATATTTATATGGCCGACTAGAGTTAATTTTGTGCATCATGACAAGCTAAGCTCACAAAATTCATAGCACTTATAACAATGGCTATTAATTTTCCGCTCGTGTGACTCGCTTGCGAATGTGTTCGAATTAGGAGAGTGAATCAACTTCTTTCTTTTTCAATTTACTTATCTATTCAAATCATATTTAAATAACTTGTATATTTTTAATTATTCTTTAATATAATAAATTACTTAAAAAGTGTTTTTTATTCAATATTCAAATTGTTTTTAAAGCCAAAAACGAATAAGCTTCCGTCTATTTACTTACGTTAAAAAAACTTTTAACAAAGACGATACTTATTGTAAACATGCTTTTAACAAAATAAATTAGTCTCGTCGGAAGTAACAACAAATAGCATCCAAAAGCCCATGAGAACAGTATCTGTATCTATCATAGTACCATTCATCGGGGGCCATTATGTCTCACTTGACAAGCACGCGCTGCAGGCGATGCAAACCGGTATAAAAAAAATCGGGCAAACATACTCTACTTGTTTAATCTCATGAGCAGGCCGGCTAATTGTCCGCGCAGTGACGATGACAGTTACGAGGGGAGGCAGGGGACACGTGACCCGTCACTCGCAGGGAAATTAAAACATTCCGTTATTATTTTCAATTCGCGTCCTGCGTACGGCTACGGAGGATTATTCTGAGCGGCAACCCGATTATTCAATGAATGCGATATGAGAATTAATTTTTGGAATCGCTCGAGCAACTGTGACAATCGGCGGAAATGCGAGGTTGAAACTATGTATAATTTAAAATATGGTTACAAATAAAGTTGTTTAATTTTTAATCTTTTAAACACTTTCTCAAACAAACAACCAAACTTCTCTTTTCATTTCAATACATAGACTGTTGTATCTATCTACATATTAACTACTACCATAGGTATAACAGAAGCGTAAGAGGCTACTATATCCTACTTACACTTGAAATAGGTGTTCAAATTCAATTAGGACAGATCTCAGGCAGAATTCCAAACCTGTCTGATTACAGATATGAATATCTGTAGGTACTGGTAGGATGACAGTGATCACTTACCATTAGATACCTTGCATGATGATTTTTTATTCTACTTCCATAACGAGACATGAAAAATATGCAGCAGCACTAACAACTGCTCATTAAAATTGTATTTACTATCCAATTACCTTCGATTGAACATACTTTATCTTGGTTCTAAGTTAATTGAAGATATATTTGTATCGATCGATCATCATACTTAGCTTATTGCAATATGTGTCAGATAGGCCGGAATATACGAATACATCAACAAGACCCCGCAACAAAGTAATATCGGCAGCCGCCGACGGCGTAGAAATTTTAATAATTAAAAATCACCCCAACCATGAAGGGAGTCTACACACTGCACATAATGCGTTTTCAGTTTTAATTAAAAATTCTAGCAACTAACTATTCTGGTCAATTATTTTTATGAACAAAATTAATAACCCTAGGCAGTCGCTGTTTAATGTATTTTTATTGAATATTTTAATTGATTGAAATGTTTCCGATTAAAAAATAATCGAATTAGAGCAACGGAATTATTCTTACAAGTTCGGAGTTTTTCTCACGATCTCACAATTGAAGAATGCACGCCTTAATCGAACGTTAATAACATCCGTCGGATTCAGTAACATTTTTCACGAATCGCAAAACTATTTCCAATTTCCGTTTAATTTAAACGTGCGTGGAGTAATATAGAAAAAATAGCAAACATTCATAGCGAATCCAATAGGCTAATCGTGAGTTATTAAACCCCTCGCGGCGGCCCACCTGATCGCCTCCCGCTATAATAGAAATACCAGGGACTTATTATTAAAATTGCTGCTAAATTGCTCCCCTCTCGCCCCTTGAAATTCGTAGGTCGAAGGTGAGTTATTGACGATATATTGTGCTAGTAATAATATTAATTTCACACCGTCGAACGTTTATTGAGAATTTAATCGGAGAGTTGTCTTTGCACTCTTCCTAGCTGATTTTTAATTTACCTTGCCTCATAATAAGATTTAACCGTCTTCACAATTATTGTTGAAGTAATACCTATTACTTTTAGCGTGTAAAGGAAAAAAACCGAAGTATAATTTTAGTTATATTACATAATTATTTAGCTTCAATATAAATTTTGTAAAAATTCACATTTATTTAAATCGTCTTTAAAATTTTTTTACGTGAGTACGTACACGCACATTTTTTTAAATTTAAGGGTCATATTATATTTGATACATAATTAAGTACATATCAGTAAAGGCATTGTATTAGACAGGTAACATTATATGAGGTTACCTCAATCAGTGGCAGCCAGTGGTATTATAATAACAGCAGTATTGTTGGCTCGGTTCCGGAGCATTAATTAGGTAGGTACGTCGAACACGTCACTCGGTACGCTAATTAATTGAGCGTATTATTGGTGCAATGCTTGACCGATGCGGTTTTGGATTACCGAAACCGTTGTTATTAAACAACTACATAGATACTGTTTGTTTGTGACGTTTTCTTAATATTATGACAGATTTTTGGTTTAAAGTATTTAACTAACGAGGATTCGCTGCACCTGTAGGGGTAATAGTGACAATTCGTTTTACTAACGAATAGGTATAAGTATTTATGCGTTAGCAAAATAAGTGACAAAGTAAGTCGTCGCTGGCGCAGCGTCGAGCTGGTGGTCGAATTTCTTAGTGAATAATCCTCCTAATGATAAATACGCACTGACGTCTGTGGATGATTTAAGTAAATCTAGAGAAAGAGTGGTTTATTTCTATATTAACTACCTACTTGATATTGTCAAACAAAGATGCGTTGCTTTTGAGTAATAATTTGAGACCCTTCGTGGCGTATTTCTGTACCTGTAACAAATTACAAAATTCTTAATACTGCTTACAAAAATAAATAAAATGGAATTGTGTAACCATTGTGTAATTTCAAAATATCTTTAATATTTCGAGCAAAAATGAATAGCCTTGCATTACTTGCTACATTTTTATACCTATATCAATTCTTGCAAGTAAGCAAAACTTAATGTACCTATGCGCAATCTGCAAAAAATAGAGTCATCCTAAACACAAAAACGTAACATTCATTATTTGTGAGTTTATAACATTCAAACACAATATTAATTTAGGATAAAAACAATCGGCATATATTAACGCAATAAATTGAATGAATGAGTGTGATTCAAATTGTAATGGACAATTAATTTCCTTATGCCTATGACAACATATGAGTAATATTGCTCAAAACAGGACAATTCTTGGAAACACGAACACATTTAAAGTACCTAATAAGTATATTATTGTTCATTCATAATATTCTAAGTAGGGATAATTAAGAACGCTTATTGAGAGGAAAATAATAACCTGCTTTAACGGGAAATATCGAAGCAAGATATAGAAAACGAAGCGTCAATGAAAATATCTCCTTAATCAGTGGAAATTAATAAAAGTTATAGTAATTAAAAGCTTAACATTTTGTTATTGAGTCATTACTTTTGTAACTTATTTGTGGTTATATGTAATAAGTTATAATTAATTAATTAGAGCTTACCAGTTAAATAAATCGAAACATATTTTTAAAGCTAATTAGTTTTTATACTCCATTAAGAAAGATATTTGTTAGATACACAATAGTAAATGGACAAAAATACAATCCATATGGAAATTATAAGCTGAACATTAAGGTGGTAGAACGCTATATTGTATGTGTTTTAAATCTTTTAAATTACAAGAGAATTTTAATATATGAAAAAAATCATTACATGCACCCCAAACCTCCGTTGTTTCTTATTTACTTTTATTATGGTACAAATATGAAAACGATACAAAATGTTATTCATCATTAAGTACCTTTAAAATATCTTTCTTTTACTTTGTATTGTTTTTTACAGGACATATAGAGACAAAACAATCCCTCAGGGGGTCAAACGCACACTTTGACAAACTGTGGTGAACAACAATTAAGGACTACGTAATAAATCGAAAACATTTTAACAATGCCGTGAACTTACGCGTAATGATGGTATTCAAGTATAATATGATTACTGACGGCAGATATGACAATGTGCAGGAGTGTAATAATGTCATTACGACGCATTCAGGACCGAATTCCAATTAATGGTAACTTAATTATGAAACATACCTATCAATCCAGACAATACATAACATAACCCTTAGTTGTTGATGACTGACGTGGCGGTCACAATACTGGTATGACATCTTTTTAACCTTTTGATTGATTTCTATAATAATTATTAAGACATTTATTTAATAGCTTAAGTTTTCTTAAATAAATACAAGGCAGTTCTGAAGTACAATTATTCATGTATTGCAAGTTATGTATTTCATTTTTAAACACTGAAATATGGTATTCAAATTAAAGGGTAGATCATAAGTATACTTAAAAAAATACTTATCTTTTTAGGCAAGCGTAATTTTTCGTACTTTCTTAAATGGATAAACAACACAACGTGTACATACTACCTATAAAAGATACTTAACTGAATTGATTTTAAATTTTGCATCGGTAATGGAAAGTCCGGAGTAAATATATTATTGTGAGTTATAGCCTGTTAGAAATGACATGATAAACGCAGAGTTAATCGTAAAATGTCAAATATAATGATGCTTTCCGACAAGCGGAAACGCTAGACAGCGTTGAGTTCAGCCTTCCCAGGAATACGTTATGGGGAACCAATTTGTCACGCGACTCAATTGTACACTAAATATATCCAACTAACGTGTAATATGAGTGACATTTATTATAGGGAATGGACATTAATACCTTATTATAAAGAGACGGCTATCATGCGGCCTTTTATTACGGAGTTGGTTAAAACCCAATCGTTTTTTAAGTGAATCACTTTTCGTTATTCCTTATATTTTACGATTTGGCGATCCACGCACACTTGAAAAATTCACTTAATAAATATATAGGAAATACCTAAGCTAAAACTAAAAATATAGCAGTTATTTGTAATTAGATAAATTATAAACTGAGAAATTAGTTTTATTTAATTTATTTGTATATATTGACGTGTTATCCAATACTAAGTAGGGAAATTAATTAGGCGCTTAAATTGACATATTGCATAATACCTTCTAATCGTGTAAGTCGGTGCAAAGGTGACTTTATATTGCCGTCTGATGAGGTACGTGCTTATCCGCTTACCTAGTCAGGCTTCAAGGAATCCTATGCAACTCGATATCACGGAGCTAACTTGTTTGTTACATAATACTCTAAATCTAATAATTACGTCACATGTTCTCCCATGCATTGTCTGTGATAACCATTGCAATTTGATAATAAAAAATATACTTCTTAGAATAAAATACGAACAAATATTAGGTTAATTTAAAATATACAAGCACCTGCTTAAAAATATTTAGTACGTACCTACTCATCAATTGTAGATCATATTTAAAATTAATACTTATTTTAATAATCTCATTAATTACCTACGCAACGGCTTCGATGACCTTACATAATATGTTAATTTAATTAACAATGAAAATTAACAGTGTGATTTACAATTACTTGTTGCCGCAACTTTTTTTATATCCCACTTTTGGGCACAGGTCTTCTCCCACAACTGAGAGAGGCTTGGAGTGTAGGTACCTACCTACTTACACTCCAAGTCTCTCTCAGTTGTGGTGGAGTACCTACTCCACCACGCTACTTCAACGCGTGTTGGTGGAGGAATGATTAAATAGTGAAAATTCTTCGAGTATCCCAATAGCTTAAGATGAACGCCCTCATATGAGAAAACACATTACATATTGAAATGATACAATTAGGCCGCAATAACTTAACTGGTTCTTAGCAATGGTAAAGAATGCGACTTACTCATACGGCATCGTGTAAATTAATAAGAACTAGAAGAATCAATCGTAATATAAATGACAACATAACTATACAGGGATTTGAAGGGCAATCCGATAAATGTCTGATTAATTAAGCACATAGCATGCGGCTAATCATACAGCAATGTCCGTGATTACCTGCCCATCCACAATCCTCGATGTGCAATACAGATAATTAACATTAATATGTATGTATGTCTGTGGTTTTAATCTGTATTTTTTATACCCAATGTAGTATCAAACAAGCATGCAGTCCTGATGAAGTGTTATATAGCGTCCATGGACATCTATAATCAATCTCAGAAAAGCTTAGTTTTACCTGAACGTTCTGAGATTTGCCACAGATTACAATCCTTGAGGACTAAGTTTAAATGCCTCGGATGTCTGTTAATCTTACCCTTCAAAATACAACCCGTCTCACGTGTATGACGGTGCTACTTCCAGAATCGAATAATAAGTTTCTATAATCTTTAAAAAGAATAACTTTTTAGCATTCCATTTAACAAGGACCTAAAGTAAAGTGGTGGACTTAGTTGATAAGTAAAACATATATAAAAAACCTGTTGCTTCATTTGATTAATCTTAATTTAGTGACAACTCTACACGCTATACTGTGTTGTAACCTTAATTGATGAAGTAAAGAAATGTCAGACAATGCAATGTAGAAAATATGTAAATTTTAAGAAACTATTTACTTATAACGTTAAGTCTTAAATTTCTTAATTTCATAAAAATGCAATGTATCTTATGTATGTCTTCGTATCGTAGATATTACAGAAGTCATTGAAATAATACTAATAACAACTGAAAATTGAATAAACAGAAAAGCAATCTAATAACCACTAAATCCATAAAAGTTAAGCCAAAATAAACAAACAATAAACAAGTTTCCCAAAAAATGCAAAATAACCAATAAACCAATAGAAATTCAGAACGATATGCAGACAGCAAATTCGTGCGGCGATCGGATTGGCATCCCATTAATTGAACGCATAACATGACGCCCTAATCACACCGTAATGCCAATGTTTATTACCTGTCTATCCACGTGCTGCTGTCAGTTTCAACTAGGTCTATTTGCTCGTGCTAGGCTTGATATTTAGCAATACAACTAATTAATGCGTTTGTGTCAGAATAAGTATCGAAAATGTATGTACTTATGTATTTCTATGCTCATTTGGGAATGTATGTGAGAGACAAATACAAATATACAAAAGACTACGTTCTAAAAAACATTCTTCATTCTAAAACCAAGCAAATATTGAGGTCTACTTCATTCAATTAAATAAACTTTTATTTTTTATCTATATACATATTTTTTAGAGACATATTACTCATACTATTCGAAAATGCGCTACATAATGAAGGTATTGTATTTATTTTTTACGTAAAAACTCTCGGTATTTCAGGAAATACATACCTATCTTAATCATAGTTTGTATAAACCTCTTTATAATCAGTTCTCATTGTAATATGCCCTTTTCGAGAGCCATGCTCCATCTAGTCGTATACAATATCTTTGACGGCGCCACACGAATTAAATGTTACGATTTTATTGTAATGAATTGGTTGTATATTAACCTTTTGAACAGCAATACGCTCATTATTGCAACGAATATATGCACAGAAATTTAATTTCAAAATACTCCACAGAGTATTAATCGGATCAAACAAGAAGCCGGACTACAAGTGTTTTCGTCTGCGATTTCAATTATAATTAAAATACTATTAGTGTGATAAGGGTGTCCAGAATTTTGGATGTTATTTGGATATATTTCTACTAACTAGATTGACATCAGTTGACGGCCCGCATGGAGGAGTAACCATACTCATCTGACGAAAAGTAGAGTCCGGGTTCAAACCCCAGTCAGTTAGTTATATATCAGATATATTTTATGATCTACATCTCGGTTTTAGGCCTCGGTGTTTGTGCCTTTGTGCATGTCTACGACACTATAGACAGTATAGACTATAGTATATGCACATGAATATAGAATGCGTTATTAACAGTATTTCTACTATCTAACTTATAAAATGATACACAAAAAGTTCTCAACTCACGCACAACACATCGTAACCTTATCATCGTGTGACTAATGTGTATATATAGGTATATTTCTGTCACATGAATAAAATAAAACAATTTCATGTTACAATTTAATTTTCGACTAAATTAAAACATTATCTAATTTTGGTAGTTTAAAGTTTATCAGTTCAACCTAAACATAGGTACTATAAAGTCCACGATAACAATTGTAACCAGTGTTTTTCAGCAAATTCTATACACATTGAAGGCCCACACACTTAGTCCTACATTAAAAAGAAATACTCGCTTAGATGTCAAAATTCGCCCATCAAAATGCTACCACTTTTTATGGTGTATTTTATTGGAGAAAGGTATTGAAAAGGTTTGTGTGTTTGCCTACAAATGTATACAAATTTGTATACAAATGGACAACAAGATGTACGTATTGTACTTTCAATCTGTTATATACTAGTACAAGACCGTCCGTCACAAAACATAAAATGCAAAATCGCTCCATATAGCACAAATTATCAATTATTCACGTACTCGTATCAAGTTACGAGTTAGTAGTAGTTACTAAGTCGTTACTTACACAATATCCTTATTATTTGCACAACCAACATGGCCATATAACATACGTGCAATGACGGATCAATGATGGACATTTGATTAAATCGATGCGTGCCACCGACCCATGAAGGTATGTTAACCGTTCCGATTCGATCCTACCAATTAGTTACAAAATTAATTTCATTTCCTGTAATTAAAATTCAATTTTCCTGTAGCGTACCCAATACCAGTAATCGTGAGTGCAGATAGCAAAAAAGGTAAATAGTAATCGTATTTATGGTGGCATGTGAGTGTATAATTTATAGTCTTTTAACTCAATAATTGGGAAAGATCTTTAAGCATGCAGTCTACATCATGGTAAGAAATTACCCGTGAACATCTTTACATAATTAGCTCCAGATAGAGTTAGAGTCCAGGTTGGGTCAGAGACGCATTGCACGTTTAATGATTAAGTCGGAATGCCTCGAGTGTCACACCTACCATACCCTTCAATCTAGAAGACGGCAAGCGCTTTATACTGCTAAAATATCGCCAACAATTCGACAATAAGCCCGACAAGGCGTTCGTTTATCAAGAAGTATTCACTCGATCCGATCCTGCATTACCATGAATGAAATTAATCAGAACATATTCAGATTCCCCTAAGCAAAGATTCGAACCTTCCATTCAATATGGGGGGCGCAAAACGCCGTCGTGCTGTTTTTAATTAAGCCTTTATTTCGGAGCGAGTAACTCACAATAGGTCATTGTGTCTACTGCATTTTTGCAACTTTATGGTGCGAAATGGAATAAAAATTCAGGTTTCATTAACTATTTGTTTGCTCTTGACCGTTCAATGACTTCATCCAATTATAAGGAATACCACAATGAGTATTATGATATAATTTTACAACTAAGCATTATTGTTTACGTTTAAATAGCATTTACTCTCGTTATTAACAATAATACGTAATTCCTCGCATTGGATCCAATTAGCTAATAAATTATTGAAATGTCGAAATATTTTGTTTTGAGGAATTATTGTAATAGTGAAATGGTGGTACGGCATGAATATGCTGGAATTAACTAACTATACATATTATTATTGCCTATTAGTATAATATAACGGTATTTAATATATTTATATTGAATATCCGAAATTCAAAACTGAGAAAGAATTAATTTTAAGCCAGTCTAAACCAAGTACTGCTTTGTTTACAAAAATTAAAAATTAAATACTAAGTTTAAATTTTTGCAATTTTTTCTTTAACTTTAATTAAGTAGCTTATAAAGGTGACAGAATCCATCATGACTCCAGATTTACCACCGCTAAATCTATTTCTGCCTCATAGCAATAGTATTATGCGCCATGTTCTTGTTTGAAAGGTGGTAAGGTATGGTAAGGTAACGGTGACATACTCATCCGAGGCGTACTTACTACTCAGAGAAGGCAACGCATTTGTAGCCAATTTTCGGTAATCTGGGCTTATTAACGGTTGATTATAGATGACCATAGGCAATGGTGGTCACTTCCTCTCAGTTGGTCGGTAAGTAGATGTTATCATAAATAAAAAGCTAATACCCAATCGAATCATCTACGATTAAACAAAGACTCATACATTGTTCTTCACAAGAACAGTTTAATTCATAAACGTATTCTAAACATAACACAAAACTGTTCGGTACTCAGGAACTTAGTAAACAAGGCTCGAGTGCCGATGCCAAGCAAAGTAAAGCGCTGGAGTTAGTCGAGCATCCAGTTTCAAAGCGAACCCTACGCGGGTTCTTGATAAGTGGATTAATTACGTGGATGATCTTCCACCTAAATTAGTCTAACAGCCGTATTGCGTTACACGTGATCCTTTGTTCATGGAGATGCTAGGATTCAGTTCGAGATTTAATACTTTGCGACACATGATGATGAAATACTCTAGTATGTAGATAGGAATGATAATACGAATAACTTTTGTAAAATAACATCCATGCATATGTCGTCGGAGTTTTATGATTTGCTATAAAAAATAATACCAAAATTTACGTTTATCAATTCGTTAAATAAAAGTCAGCATTAGGACTTTTACATATCATACATATTCAAATACATTTTCCTTACATTCTACGCTCAGGACCATTATTAGTACCTATTTATAAGAAAAATGTTGAACAATATGATACGATATCTTAAGAAGGAATTTTTAACAAGACACATATGCATATGCATACTCAATTCCTCTATGTTCAAGAAAGGCAGAATATTTCTACTATTATTTCTACATCCTAATTTAAAAATCTCTATCGAATAAACCGATATGGAATGTATCGATAGCTTAATTATGCATAGGTAGGTTTAGAAAATTTATTTAATATAAATTAGTCTACTATTTCTATTCAAAACAATTAAATTAATAAATAAAACCTGACTAATAAAAAGCTTAGGCTACGTACGTTTAGATTTAGAGCAAATAAATATAGACACGTTTTTGCCAAATAAATTTCACAACGCTAGTAACATTTTGGTCTAAGCGTCTAAAATACAAGTATTAATTTTATGCATGTATTTTTCGGAGGTAAAAAAATATTCTCACCACTACGATGTTTCGCATATCGTAGAAAAACATTATCGGAAGCGCTGGGACATTGTTTTAAGAATAATAGTTTTGATGCAAATAAAATCGACGGACGAAAAAACTGCACCTGGCCAAATATAAATAATGAAGTAATTGTACGTTTAGCAAACATTTCGGAGAACTCCAGGGTAATTGATGAAGGGTAGTCTTTAATATAAATAGAAGGGGATCATCCAGTAACATAACCTATACAATCTTTTGAATCAGTGACCCTCGTGTGAATTTGAATATCCAATTCTAGATCTGTACTATACAAGATCTTTACAAGAATTTTATAAATATTGTTCAGGTTGTGATGTAATAATTTAAATAATGAGACACTCGTAACCAATCTAAAACTTAAGTAGGTACTTATTCCCCTTGTATTTTTATAAGGCTGCTCAAATTTTATTAAAAGCTTGAAAATAGTGAATAGTTGCGTTTTAAGTACAATATTTATGTTACAGATTTTTATTTCTATTGTGTCGTGAATAGTGGTGTCGACCGTCAGCGGATGTCAACCGCGTCACGGCAACGGACAGAGCGGGCCGCAAACGCGCGGCTTGATTACACCTGTCCCTCACGATTAATACAATATTGTGTGATTCAAATTGAATTAGCCGCCATTGTAACATTACCCGTGTATGTTTCGTATGGAGTATCGCTTTTGAATATTTAGTAGCCAATTTAGATCGTGTTTCTATTGTGATTTGCCAATAGTATCCGCTCTTGGGAATATTTCGAATTTAACCACTGTTTGTTTTCTAAATTACGAATGAGTAACGTTAGTGCTAGTATAATCCCTTTGATGTAATTTGCTTCGTTAATTATTTTCTTATGTTAATTTATAAGCCTTAGTGATAGATAGTCTTCTATAAATGTTCAGGTAGATCCCATATGTTGTATGTAGTTGGTTACAGACTTCCATATGTAGCAGTTGTCTCTTACCATCAGATAGACTGCATGCTCGTTTGCTAATTTGATCTTATAAAACAGACTCTTTCGTATAGTAATTTATGATATCTAAGTGTTTAGTATTCAAATATTATTTGTGACGCACAGTACATACAACAAAAATTATTTTTTGATAAAATACCTCATCATCAACCCCATAATGTCCCACTACTGGGCACGGGTCTCCTCTCAGTGAGAGGGATTTTAGGCCTTAGTCCACCGCGTTGGCCAAGTGCGAATTGGTAGACGGCGATAAAATACCTAATAACATAAATATACTTTTGATTCCAAAGATATGGATGAATATGAATATTCGGAAATTAGATAGGTACGTACATAAATTTAAACTTTTTTTAAATATCTAACTCATTAAAATGTATTAGAAATCTAAGTCGTTCTACCATATGTTAGGTTTAACATAAAACAATAGATAATGTATGAGCACAATACAATCCAATATAATGCGGACTACCTCAGCAACAGCTGTCACAAACACCACTAATGAATAAATAATCCAAACAAACAGATAACAAGAGATGCCAATTAAACAATACACTAATTAATTCCAAACATTGGTGTAGTGGACTTAATTAGAGCAGGCATCATTATTAAACGGGCGATGCACACAAGCGCAGGTGGTAATACAATACGGATAAAACACAATGGAAAGTTAAAATTAATAACAGTTATGTTATATCTCGTTATGCATTGTTACCCAATGTATTGTTTAGGCATTGGTGGTGTTAATAACTCGGATCGATAAGACAGATGCAAATTTTAGGGTAAAATGAGGAATGAGAGACTTCTGAAGCAGTGGCAGCCTAGTTGATGAAACTCGATCTTGCAATCGAAGGTTTTAATCCTATCCCATCTATCCATTCTATGGCCATCTATGGCTAATCTCTGATAACAGTATCAACCCTTAATAATTTCAGAAACATACCTGAGATTGGCCATAGATGGCCACTACTAAGTAAAGGTGGAATAGGATTAAACCTCAGACTGTTCGATTGCAAGGTCGAGTTTCATCAACTAATCTGTATTTCCAAACGTGGCAGTGGCCATATACTCGTTTATACTTCGATAAAAACATAGGTAAAATGTAACTAAAACTATTACTACCTATTAACTACTACCACCTATTACCACCTATTAACATTTTATATACTTTTTGTTACTTAATGAGTTCTTAGCCATGAAATTCTACATTCAAATTTTAAAATTTCGATTCCCAACAACACAACTCTATATTTTCGAACTTATTTGTATTCTAGAAATGGATTATTGTTAACTTGTTTTTGTCCAGCAGTCGAATAGATATATAATAGAGACGAAGATAGCATTTCTGCAAAAATAGTTTTATGGCATATATGAAACAGTATCGTGGCGGTTTTTATTGCGGAAGAGTTATCCGATGTTTGACAAAGTTTAAGGACAGGAAAGTATGAAGTTTGTGTAGCATATTTGCCGCTCAAACAAAGACTCTCCGAGTATAATAAGCCTATTGTAGTATAAATAAATAGTTATGTTTCTGTACTTCCTTTCTTACTTGCGATATTATACCATTAGCGTTAATCTATTGAAATCAAATCTGCCGTGGCAAATAGAATCATAATATCTTTCGATACATTATTTTGACAGTACTGTAGATATAAATACCGATAAGACCCAGGGTAAAGGCCCTAATTCGACTCTTAACTTTGTGTAAGTCATGAGCTTATTAAAATTAATTTAAGTTTATTTCATAAGCACAAAACTTTGTATATGTTTTGACGCAGTTTTCATATAATCAATTTTTGTATATTACTTTAATTTAACTTATAATATACAATCCACGTGAAAGAAGTCACAAGCGGAAACGTAAATACAATTTACAAAGTAGCTTAACCATTATTGCAAAGAAAGTATTTATTTCGCTTGACTGTCCAATTAATTAAACATATTAGACAACCCGTCTACCGACTAACAGGGTTCTGACTAACGTTTGTAATTGCAGCTAAGTCGTTAGGCCACTAAGTGGACAAGCTAATCCCCTCGCCGTATAGCCATATCGATTAGCAAGAAAACCTGCAACTATGTACTTTAACTCACTTAATAAAGGTCATAGTGACATTCGTAGTTCCCGGATTCGATAGCCAATCAGGCGTAGATCTAAATTACACCTAATTGATATCACGGTCATCTTTGTGTATATTCCTACGATGTTAAAGACACCACCGCTACACTGATTTCTAGGTAGAGACACTTATTCCAAGAATTCTCAATTAGTCCTTAGAAGTAGCAGAGAATCTGTGACTAACTAATTCATTTAAGATTATAACATCTCGCAATACAGATGTCAATGGAATGTAGCTCTTACTTAACCTACAATTACCGTCTGATTGACTTATAATAGCTTACAACTGATATTTAAAATTAGATCTCGTTATATAAAATAATACACTTTGTACCTTTTTAAAAAATACACTTATCTCACAAACAAACACTAAACGGTTTCCAGTATCTAATACGTAAAAGAAGCCACAGTAGCGTCCGCTTTTTAATATCGGAGGCGAGAGCCGAACTGTCCCACGAAACATTTTCCATTAATAAAACGCGAAAAAGGAATATTACATATGAAAAAGACATATATCCATATCGCCGGACCCGCCGCTATCTCCTCGGAAGGTAATAACTTCTTTACAAGTCCAAAGTCCGAGGGATTGAAAAGCAATTTCACCAGGACACCCCGGGCCGGACTCACCATATTTCTTTTTCGCCGCTACTTTAATTCTGTAATTTTACTGTAATTTTAAAGGTAGTAGAACCCTTTGTAGTTCGACTCTGGCACGGGTTTGTAGGGTGTGGTAAGGGAAACGTACTTATTCGAGGCGATCCAACTTAGTCTTCAAGGGTAGCAACGCACCTGTGGCTGACATCAGATGGGACTATGATCTTATCTAAGGTTGATTACAGATGTCCATGGGCCATGATGGCAGTGGTCACTCACCATCAGGTGAGGTGTATACTCGTTTGCTACTTCAGAAACAAAAAAATACAAAAAAAAGACAAGTCCAAAGTCCGAGGGATTGAAAAGCAATTTCAACAAGACACCCCGCCCTCTCGCGGGCCGGACTCACCATATTTCTTTTTCGCTAGTGTAATTCGCCTTTGATTTAATCTCGAGAAACAAATCTTAGAATGTGAAACTAGTGATAGGCATCAGTGAAACTAGTTTCACTGATTGGATTCAACCCCAGTCCGAGTGCTCGCTATTTGAATCGGTCACTGCAGATATTTGTTTGATTTCGCCACAAGATTGCATTTCGTTATCTAAGTCCTTGTTTGAATGCTTTGGTCGATTTTCTATACTGGTAAGGCGTTCTAACTTAGTCTTTAAAGGTAACGACAATCTTCAAAAGTTTAACTTAGTCTTGACAGACTGAAGATTCCGTATCTTTTGAGTGGAGAGCGACCATTGTCATACTTAATTCTAGCGAGAAAGGTGTGAGTGCCTACATACCTACATAATACTATGAGGCGACGATCTCAGTATTCAGGAGTGACAACTCAAATGCGATCTATATGGGGTTATTTACAAATATCCATAAGTAGCAGAGGACATTAATTATCAAGTGGACTACACACTCGTTTGCTAATGCAATTTTATCGATTTACTTCAAGGGTCTAATATATTACTTAATAAATCCTTATGAGCAGCAACGATCTTATCATCACGCGCTTAAGGCATGCCCGTTTGTACAATTTAGTATAATAAATAAATAAATAACACTACATAACAACGTTTAATTAAACACACAATCGATATAAATTAATTTCAACTTATTTAGAATAGAAATTACTATTGTATTCCAAGGATTTCCAACCACAAATGTGTCCGCCTGATCTGCGGTAAATGTATTTGCAACTCGAGTGAAGTCATACTGATAATAAAATACAATTATATATTTTTATTTTATTTTCTGATACTTAGGTATAATGAATATCTGTGACACGAAGTGATACATTTATATTTGTGCTTTGTTTATATGTAGTATAACTTATATTATTGTTATCTCTCGTAGCATAATAATTTCGGTCTGGTATCCGTCGGAGGTTCATGAATTTAAAAATCTGACTAGGTCGAATACAACAACAAAGGTCCATTCTTTGTATTCGTGTATCCGTGGTACTCGCAGTACAGGGAATTCTGACGTGAGGCTATGATAGGAAACTCAAAGCGATCTCAAATTGAACATTCAAAACAGAACTATTGAATATCTTCTTTTTATTTCTTCCTTTTTTGTGATATTGACGAGCTTTATCGTTATAATAATATACCGATTTTTAATTGAGATCCTTTCCAAAATAACGTATGCCCACAATTAATTTAAATAAACTACAGTAAAATTATTTTTCCAGTGTATGTCATGTTATAACACAAAATCCGTATTTCCCTTAAAATCAAATACATACGTATAGTGAATTGCATTAATAAACCACACAGTCAATACACATATCGGGTGTCGACGAGTCAATTTGTAACGTATCAGTAAACTGGATGGAAACGTAACTTTACCCAGTTTACCCTGAGTTAGCCGTGGGCAGCGACGCGTCTCGAACATATTACGTTACGAATGCAACGCAACCAAACCGCAAAATATACCTTACACCTAACAAGTCCTTCAACTACACAGCTTAACATTAGCATTCCCTCAGTCGTGATTGAAATAAAACTCAATAACTAAAATATTACCTTCTGACGCAGTCGGCTAAAACAGACGTTTTAACTGCTCATTCGGTGCGAGGTTTATAAACAAACACCTTTGATTTTTAGAGTTCCGTAAGCACACAAAGGATAAAAACTGAACCTTATAACTACGAATATATCTCCATTGTCTATCCGCCTGTCACCGATCGACGTATATTTGTTAGCGTATTTTGATTTATCCAACAAGTACCTACTAAAAAATTAGTCGTACGTAACTCTTTATGTCTCTGAAGTTCGACTTACACTTGGTCAATTATTTAAAGTTTACTTTTAAAAGTAAGTAAACAATAATCAGCACTGAAAAAGTGTAAACACGTCCTTGTAAGAACGCAACAGCGCGAACAACCTGTGAATTCTGAGCAGTGCCAACAGACATAAAAATTCGCACGCCAATAAACCAAAACCACTTCGAATAACCTTGTGCAAATTTTACGTAACACCAAAAACGGGAAAGAATCTATGTAAGCTCCACTCAATTTGAGTTGAGACCGCCTCATCCGACCGGGCCGCCGCAGATCTCTATCACCTAAACTATTCCGACCGCCTTATTTATATAATCTAACTATTTGCGAGGGACAAGCACCCCTTATGATGTTATTCAGCCTTTATGGGGAATCTACAAATCTGGTTAGAAAGACTTCGTTACACAGCTGGTCTGATTTCGTTTTTAAACGAGTTCATATAATTTGAATTGTACCTTGTTATGGTGCTCTACGCTTCAAAGTTCTTGCTTATTTTTTATATTAATTCTTATATGTATGTAGTACTCAGTTGTGAACAGTTATGAAATTAACTCTCAAGAATAGACGGTAAAATTTTTTGAAAAGCCTATGATTGGATGTCATGCAATTAAGGTAGAGCGTTAAGATGTCAATATAAAAGTCTAACTTTGTATGTTACGTAAATAATTAATACGTAATAATTTTAGTTGTATGTATGTGTTACAAGTATCGTAGGCATTAGTCCATTTTTATTAGAACGTACATTTTTGGTAACAATAAAAAAACAATTATCACACGGAGACTTGTTCCAAATCCAAATTAGTAACGGCTGCGTTCGTTTCGATGAAAGAGTATCAAACGAAATCTTAAATCGTAAATATTTGTTTATAAAAGCTTCGTCCTAGCTTTCCCGAATGTAATTCTGTGCGAGAATATTCGAGGCAGGAGCGCCGCTCACGCGTCCCGTAGCCATTTTCTGCGCGAACGGAACTCTATATTGAATACAATTCTAATAGAAAACACCTTTCACATTGGTTGCGCGAACTGCCGCGTTTTTTTATGTTTTCACATGTTATATATTGTTGTTTATATTGACCAACTTAACTACTATTGTTTATATTTTTAACAATCAGCGTATAATTATGTTTATAAGCAAACATTATATCTCTTTTTATGTTTCTCTGGGATGGAATATCCAAAAAAATCTTATCATCATATCAATCATGTCTATATCATGGAATGTTCAAATTTTACGATTCTAACTTAAATGGTTTAGACTCTGTGATAAGTGATCAAAAGTATCTAATAATTATTTACATTTTGTGCAAGCATGAAGATGATATTAAATAATATATTTATTTTTACGACTTAAATCTGCATTACATACTTGTTCAATAATACTGAAAAAATTGAATCAAAGTAATCGTATTAAACAAACGCCGCTATTGTGGAAAGGTTGCGGCTGCTATCGGGCCATTTGCTACTGTTTTCAATTTGTCGGTCGCGACCATACATCAGCGACGGCACGCAGCGGAAACACCGCCCCAACTTTAATACACTTACGCCTGACATTTTTCCGCCCATTATGCATTCTTCTAAACCACTGCTTTCTGTAAATACTAGGAAATTCGCTGGAAATAAATTCGATGTATTCGCTGTTGTGCTGTGTGGTGTCGGTTTTGAATAGCGCCACTCGCTCTCTTTCCGTGTACTCGTATCTCGTAGGACACGACTAAGGGACAAAATTCATGATAGGGCAGCAGCGACTTTCTTTGTAAAATCTGTACCTATTGCGGATTATTAACAAAAATCCTCTCATGACCAGAACGGAGGGTCCGTTCTGGTCAGGAGAGAACTTGAACTTGAATGGAAATATGCGGAAAACGTAACTGTTTTGCCGGTTGTGTTGAATCCTTTACCCTTTAGGTACACCTTTGGGAACATATCTCATAGCGAGAGTTGTTGATGTCATAGCCACTTCGCTGATTTGAACCTTGGACTCCCCGATGGAGAGGCCGAGATTCAACTACTCACTACTACTGCTCACAATCCATTAACGAGTGTTTATAAAGTTTACCAGACAATCAATAATCATCAAAAACATACTCGTTCTAACATTTATTTGGAATAGTTGAAATCGATTCAGTTGTCACGAGTGGCTCTGTTCAAAAATATCGAATTAGGGGTCAATACGCAATAGTTCTCAAACATTTGTCGTGGGAATAACAAGTCGACATCGTTTGTCAACTGCGATGATGAATGGGCGCTTGTAATTGAATTCGAGTGCACTACGATTTCATACACGAAACTAACTTGCCTATACAGTTTTGCTAGGTTTAGGTAAATAGTTTTGACGTGACGCTTTTTTAATTTTAACCATTTTTTTTTATTTGAGATTTACAGATAATTTTCTAATTTGATTCGAAGGTTTAACAATTTGTAGACTTATTAGTAGGTTATAAAATATTATTACATAGGTAATATGAAATGTTTTTATTCTATTTATTATAAAAATGATACTAATGCGCTGTTTTAAATTATTCTTATACTTGTTTGATTTTAATATTAAATATTTAATTAGATTTACATAACCACATACATTATTTTAACGATACATTTAAATACATTTTTTATCGTTCTAAATAATTTGCGATAATTTGTGATATCGCCCTCGTTAATTCGGTCAAACATTAATTAAGATTTTTTGTTATATTTGTGATATTATACATATTATAAATCTATATTACTCATTTTCGTACTTTTATCTTTTGAATTTTCTTATTTTTAAGATACTCCAATAAACTTATTTTGATGAAATCTGACAATAGGTTAGTATAATTCCTGATTCTGTAATAAAATATTTGAGCTTACTTAAATATTTTTATAGTTTATTTTTGCGAACTACTTTAAATTGTGTATTTAAAGAAAACTCATGTTCCGCTTGTCAGGATAAAATAAGCATAAAATACGTACAAATAACAATCTCATTGAAAATATTCACAATGAAGAATTTAGGAGTTCCGCCGGTCTTCTAATTACCTCCTTAAGTCCTTATGCAAACAAACAACTTTACTTATAATTGGATATACCAGGAATCAATTAAAATGCTTTTTCACTTACTCAGTGTACTTATAACACGAATCGGGAAGTCCACGCTTGAGTAGGGCTGCCAGGAGTCCGGATAAAACCTAGGACATACATAGTTAGGCTTTTTGAATGCCCGGACAATAAACTCCGGTATGTCCGGTTTTTGTTAGGCTTTTTAAATTCTACCAGTCACCTCGCAGTTCAAGCTAAATATTCATAAAAGCCTGGCTTTCCATACAATTTTTTGTCGTATGTATGTCGTATTACTAAGAGAAAAAGTCCTTAATAAATTTAAGGTTTTGACGACCCAGATGGCGCAATGGTTAACACGCTGGAGCGCTAATCCGAGGGTCCTGGGTTCGATTCCCAGCGAGGCGGAAATTTGAA
>DWPV01000834.1:0-24398 GCA_018251915.1 Urbanus proteus proteus | reverse complement strand
ACAAGAAACTACGCTAGTTTTGTTTAAGTGTGTGCGTATAAATACATGAAAGTAGCGTAGTTTTTTTTGGCTTCACTCAAATATAAGGCGATGAGTAATTTACCGATTTTATTTATCTGAGATGCAATGTCGTGATTTTCATCTCTTCAAAATAAATCAAAGGAAATGGGTATAATGAAATAACGCTTTCTACAGTCATAGCTCCATACTCGAATTTTCTCCTGTGTCCTGGGTGCCCGGGACTAACACCAAGGCGAATTAACAAACACCCAGACCCAGAACAGATACATGTTTGGCCGGGGATCGAACCCAGAACCCAATGTTCTAGATCTGCCACGCAAGCTGTATTTATTTTTAATTTGAGTATCTCCAATACTCTCCAACTCATACTTCTAAAATAATGCAGTTAATACTTTTAATTCTGGTAGCAGAACACAGTAATCAGTATTAGGATTACAAATGGATACCCACTCATTCCCAAGTGTTCGGGCTTGACCTTTGTACTTGTCGCAAGGGTATTACAGTTACAGGTTACTATTTAGCTCCCATTGTCCTATTAGTAACGTTGAATCTCAACGGTCATTCAAAGATTAGCCTAACTTGTAATACAATTACATTGTTACCCATTTTCATTAATGTGTAGAAAATGTTATGCAGTGTAGTATCTTCATACTTGAAATATATGTATGAAAGTTTTAGTGAATGACTTTCTTTTAGTGAATTATATGTATTTTATATATTTCAAGAAAAAGTATAGTGCGTGGTTTGCTTAGTTCTTTAAAAATACGCAACGGATTTTAATGCCTTTTTTTTGCAATTCATTCATTTTTTTTTCCATTCAAAAGGAAAGTTCAAATGTAATTTACCGCGTGCTGAGCCGCGACTAGCTACTACAAAATAATGTAAAAGAGATAAATATATTCAAAATATTCGTTTCTTGAAGAATTCTGAAGACAACACCGTAACACACCAATGTATTTCTGTATATTTCTTCTACAATAACACCTATGTATTTCTGCTTTATAAAAACAGCTACAGATTCTATTACTATACTTTTAATTACACACCCTAGTAATTTTCTGTTATTCATTTAACACCCGACTATTGGACATGTCGATTATCAGAGCAAAATATAAAAAAAAAATCCCACAAATAATAAAAAAGAAAATTGAACGGAACCCACGAAATATTTGCTTAACAAATATCACATATCACAGTAAAAAAGTAACAACGTGAATCAAGCAAAACAATTTGTGCGAAACAAAACAGAATTAACATAGGAACAGCGGCCGAGTGATTCAGAAACAAATTCTTTCCACGCAAACACGTACGGCCTCGAATTTTTTACTTTGTAAACATAGCCCGGACTGTCTGCCCGGTCATAATTCATAAAGATGCCTCTCAGGGCTTCATAAATTACCGGGAAGGACCTTCGATAGAATATCGACAGCGAAACGTGACCGCATTGCGTTCGGAAATTTACTTTCAAAGCCTGCTCTTAGGTGTTGGTTGTAGGTTCTGGTTTCGGCGTAAAATTTTAATAATTTTCACAAGTTTATAATTTTAAGCAACAACATGTTCTCGGTGATGGCCCAATGGGATTGAATTGAGACTCCGAGTCTAGGTCAAATTTTTCATGATACCAATCTGCATTGAACGGACGTCATATTATGTCTTCAAGTCTTTTAAATTAAATAGATCGATGCTTAGCCGAGGACCATAGAGGCATACATTCATGTGCATTAAATATTATTTAATTTAATTTTAACTTTATTTATATATTTATTTAACTAAATAATAATACGGTAAAAATTACATCTGCTGGAAAATTTCTTCATTTTAAATGACAAGTGCAAAAGTTCTATTAATCCGCGATTGACCATCGTGGTGAACAGAACTCAGCAATTATAGTAGGTGGTAGGTAGGTAGGTGATAAAGATGAACTCCGTTATCTTCAAATGTAAAGTTAAATCCACACTAAAACATGTCATAGTAGAAATGAAGATCTTGAAAACGAGGAAGTACATCAAGTCTGTATACCGCACGCTACGATTCATTTTACGACTTGTACATTGCAGGAGTATTACCCGAGCTCACTTGATACACTTGGACATACTGTGATGTTACTAAAGTGTTGAGAGAGAAATATTTGTCGATCAGTATATGCCAACATGATCTTACAAAGGAATGTTACTGAGGTCAACTTGTCTAATATAAATTAAAAATTGTGACTTGGTTCAAATACTATTTCTGGTAAATAGTTTTAAAGTTAGTACATACTGATACGGTAAACTTCTGGTGTAAAAAAAATACTTTTATTTTTTAGAAATCACTTACAAATCTGTATCAATGTGTAAAAGTGGCAGAGAGAAACTGTTAACAAAATATGTTCATCGTAAAATTACCTAAACATTAGCATACTCGTAAACTTTGTTGTTGTTAATTAGTAACTCCGCCTGTTTTTCAAAAATTATATTATGTGACTGAAACTACTTTCGACGATGTGACTGATTTCATGACTGCTAAACCTATAAAATTACAAATAATAAGACTAAATTTAAAGGTGGTAGAGCCGTTGTGGTTCGACTTCGATGGCATCACCACCACACCTTATAATAGCGGTGATAATCATTACTCTGTTCTGGCTTGTAAAGTGTGGTAAGGGAAACATCCAAGACGTTTCAACTTACTCCTCAAGTGTATCAACGCATTTGTGGCCAACCTCAGGTAGGACTCGTAACTGGGGTTGATTACCAATGTCTATGGGCAGCAGTTGCCACTTACATTCAGATGGACTGTATGCTCGTTTTCTACTCTAATTTTATATAAATAAAGTAAATTCTAAGAATTATAATATAGTGATATGGTCATTCACATTGTGGTAACTTCGCGTTTTAATAAACCCCGTCGTTACTTTGTATCAAAGATTGGAAAACAATCTCAGATGCTCTTACTTTCTAGAATTTCCACGGATTAGAGCAGTTCGTTGAAAATCTTCAGGTTTCAACAATGTTAGACGTTTCATTCAGGACTCTTATCTGTGGACGTTGCAGACCTGCAAACTTTATTGTTACAGGAACAAAAGGGGTAACATCCAATACTCAATGAACTGACTAACCTAATAAAAATAATGGCATGTGGTGTCTATTTAGCACAATTTCTCTCAATATTCCAGTATCAAACACGAGAGATAAGAAGCGCGGTAAAGGAGGTGACTACATATTTGATTACCTTTTGTAGTACGTTAAATTCATCAAATTTTATTGAAATTATATCTAAATGTGTAGGATTTAAAATGTCCTTTTTAAGTTCATAATAATATATTATTTAAAAACTCCAGTCCTATACTTCGAAATTCGGCAGGAACTAACTCCTATCCATCGCGGGGTTTTACGCAAGTGCCCATAAAATCCCCTGAAAAAGGTAGGCCTGAGCAGGACAGTAATTGACGTCAATCGAAACTGACACTATCCAAGCATACGTCACAAGCGACAGTGACGCAATGTAGTCTAGCACTATAGATTTTTGTCTAGAATAGCAGAAAGAGTTCCATTTCGTTGGGCGCGTCATTTTTCACCGGCCGGCGATAAATCAGCGGGTCCGCCATATTTCAAAACCGGCCAGTCCTCAAACGGGGCCATAAATTGCGGCGTCACTACCCCGATGGCTGTATCTGAGATGTTAGTTTCAATTAAAACTGTTTTTGTAAGATGGAAAGCCTGGGTATAATTTATATGGGTTTAATGGAAATCGTTGAGATACTAGGACTGGACGTGCTAATGTTGTACCATTCTTCTTCTACTTCTATCTTATAATAGTTGTGATCGGTTTGAAAATATAGCAAAATTTTATAAACTTTCGTAGTATTTAGGTATATATTTGTACGTATGTTTGGATCATCACCGGTCGACAGCCCGCTATGTAAACATGATAAATCTAAAAACATTTATTAAGGTTGCGATTTTTTTACTTATGAAAAAAGAGTTTGGCTGAAAAATCTCAGATATTTATACTTTATTTTAATTTGTTGATGTATGTTATGTAATGTATGCATTGCTATCCCTGGACTAGGACTAGGACAGAGTTGGAACGCCACGGATAATTATGCCTCCTTTACTTTACCCTTCAGATCAGACCACAGCAGTGCTTGACACTTCTGTTATAAGGCAGAAATATGTATGGCGGTGGTGCCGCCGGAGTCGAACTAAATGGAGTTCTACCACCTTTAATTATTATATATAGGTTATATTATTCTTTAACAGCTGGGCATAAGAAACTGGGGAAAAACAGAAGTGTACCATAATTGCTTCAAAACCAACTGATAGATTTATTCATATAGAAGTAGGTACATAAACTATTATAAACTTTCTCATCCAACTATTGAGAGCAAAGGCTTCTTGATCACCTCAATGGTCTCCAGCGAAGCAGACGCTCACACTCCAATGAGCCACAAATAATCATATGCTACATACGCTCAGTTGCCCGCACTACAAGTTGTGAGACAAAAGCGCGAATTTCCTTGAGTCTAGATGAATAAGATACTATTGTGAGCTACTTTGAACATGTCAGAGGCATTCGTGTGCCTTTGAATTGAAACGCTATGAAGAAGTCACTTTTTAAATACCTAGTTATAGCGTATTTTTATTTTATAACATTAGAGTACCAACGAGCAAGCAGTCATCCCGATGGTAAGTGGCCTCTTCCGGAAATTTGTAATCAACCAAACGTAACCTTGTAATCACTCAGATAAGAACACAGTCTTACCTGAGGTTGTCCACAATTGAGGACTATGTTGGAACGCCTCGCATAAGTGTTTCCCTTATTACACCCTTCAAACCAGAACACAGCAGTGCTTAACACTACCGTTATAAAGTAGAAATAGCTACCACCTTCAAAAATGCAGCACACCGTTATAACAGCAAAATGCGGAAATTAATTGGCTTTATGTAATTGAGCTTATAAAAATTATTGCTATCCACGTAGTTTTCCAATCAACTCAAAATAAAAGGTGTTCTGAAATAGACTACAAGCCTCATAGATGTAATTTGAATTTATATTCCGTATTAAAGGTAAGGCAAAGTCACCACTGCGAAGCGTGCCAACTGAATCCTCCAGGGTAGCAGAGCGTCTGTGCTCTAACTCAGGTACGATGATTGTCCTTTTCAAACTAGAAGCAACTGCTTCTATATTGAAAAGGACAATCATATTTCCTAAGATACAAAGAACCACATGCAATAATAATTTCATTATCGCACAAATGAACACACAAATTTGATGCCCTGAATACCTAATATAATTTAGATCGAATTTAGAGCTTTTCCGGGTTTCTTGCTAGCTTATTTTTGCTTTATATTTTTATGCAATCGTACACGTGGCAAAAATACGTGGTGGTCTTAAATGTGGAAAGCCTTGTGATGAAATTAATGTAGATTCTTGTAATAGTCCTAATACGGAAACAAATCGTGGTCCAATGAGGCTATAATAAAACAATAAAATATCACCTAAAAATCCTAAAACTCTTCCAATATCTTATTGCTAATTAAATTTTCGGCATGTTTAAATGCACTTATTTTTAAGATGTATTTAAATTTGTATCTTATTTAATATAATCTAGTGAATATGTGGCAGCGAACATCTTAATATTGATAACATAATATTGTTCTCATGTAAGTGACAAATGTGTTTTCTATGGGAATAAATGTCTTTAAACAAAAAAAAACTCAAAGTTAAATAATCGCCCTTAAACTTATTATTCGTAAATACAGCCAAGAGAAAGAATTAATAAAATGATCCTCACCGATTTCAATTCTACAAACATTATCATTTCAATCACGATTCGTGTAACGAGCTCATCAAAGTCTGCTAATAGCTCTCGAGACGAAAGAATAGATTCTCTTTATTTACACCTAAAATCCTTTGAATTGCAATCTCACGACCTAACGCTTCGAAATGTCATGGGTCTACCGAATTAATTTAGGTCTTTGATATTTGATTTCAAGAGAAAAATATCCAATTATTAGGAATCAATTGTTGGATAGCCCGTGAATTCCTTTGTGAGTAATTATTTTGTTTCGTAATAAATTGTTGAAATAATTCCGAGCTCAGTAAATTAGTTTGGCTTTGAAGTCTGTGGATAGCTTTAATTTGTGATTAATAACACTTATAATACGTAAGGCTGTCTGCTGTAGGAGCGAACAAAGGAATCCTATACATTCTCGTGTGTAATATGATTGCACAAAAATATAAATATACTAGTTCAAACAGCTACATCAGAAATCTTAATTCGACATTATGTGTTTGATTGGGAAGATATATGCGTGCTAGCTCATATTTCAACCCCACACACGTGACCAAAAATAAAAAATAAAATAAAAATTAACTTTTCTACTACACTTAAAAAAGTTACAAAATATATGAAAACTACAACTTATCTACTTCATAACGAATAATTTATAAGTGCGAATTGAGCATGTACACACAATGTGTATCTAGACATAAATACCCACTGCCACGCATAGGCATCTATAATCAACCCCAGATAAGATAAGAATCCAACCTGAGGTCGCCCTCAGATGCGTTACTACCGCTGAGGAATAAGTTGGTACGTCGGCTAAATATTTATTACAACCTTAACGTACTCCTTATATTATTACCATTTCAAAGACTCTGTATTCCTCTAAATACCCCACTAGTGTGGGACGTGAAGACGCAAAAATATCATTAAGTCTTCCCTCTTTCCCGTCCGGAAACGCAGGATTGAGGTAAGAAATAAAATGATACATCAAAACGGTTTTCCTTAGATCCACGACTTATACCATAGTAACCGAAATATATTATGTTTCATTATAACAGGTGGTATTAAATGATATAACAATATCGTATATTTATATCACACATTCCTCCCTAATAATAATGTGCTAAATGCTGCCATTCGTCTGAAGGGTGTGGCAAGACAGAGAAAAGAGAGAGAAAGGGGCTCAATGACTCGGAACGTAGCGGTAGGAAGACACTTCCAGCTTAAAACGGATCTGAGGTAGGACGTCAATTATTTATGGAGTTGATTACAATTATCCAAGCATTGGTCATTTATCGTCAGGTGGACTGGTCGGTTGCTACTTGTCCATATAATAACGCTATCGATAGAATTTAACCATCCAAGATATTTTGCTGCTGGCAGCCGCAATCGTTATCGTCGCTGCTTGTCAGGATGACATTGTCGTTCCACATTTGGGGTACACCTGACGCGTACTCCATTACACTGATGCAACGCGTATTAAAATTTATGAAAGCGCGCATAGCCCTGCGGATTGCGTAGATCTTAACAGATTTACAAAGTAAAGAAACGTAGGGCGCGGTCGGTCAGCGCAAAAATTCATGCGGGTTTAGGTGCTTCGGAGGGCACGTTAAGCTGTCGGTCCCGGTTGTTACCATTGTATAGCAGTCGTTAAAACTTGTCAGAGGCTTGTCTTATGGGAGGGTTCAAAACATTCGACACGGGTTGGCCACTAACCCGTATCCCCTCTACTAACACGCATTAAAGCAGCGAGTTGGAGTACGCTTCAAGCCTCTCTCATTTGTGGGTTAAGACCCGTGCCCAGCAGTGGTAAAAAAAAGGTTGCAGCAATGTAACCCTAGCTATATAACTCTCTATAACTAGTTGATCCCCGCGTTTAAAAAAAAGGAGTACATATTTAAACATAACTGACATCCCGGTCTCCCGCGGGGGTCCGCATGCGCGTGAATCACGCACTAATGCTTTTTTCAAAAATTTATTAGTACCCTATGTTACGCTTTGGACCTCAAAAAATCGGTCCAGCCTTTTAGAAGATTACCTCAGCCAAACAGACATTTTTTTATTGCATTTTTGTTATAGATATCGTGTGTACTTTCAAATGTATTAAGTTGTTAAAAGTTTTTATACCATAACTTAAAAAAGACGATTCTGGTATTTGATACTCGATGTAAAAGACCAAAATCCATTACTAGGTTCCCTATTCTGTTCAGATGTGTTAAGTAAATAAGTGTCTAGTAAATATTGAACATAGCCTCAGCGAAATATCCTCATGATGTTGATATTAACTCGATATAAGTAGGAACAAAGTCTTTTGACTTTCTTTCGACTTTGCCGAACGTGGAGATTAACTTTTACCTTGGCCTTACTTTTGTAGGAAGGTTGATATTTTTATAAGCGGCTTTTCTTAGTAGATAGTAGTTTCCTATATCGTTCATGTAGAAATATAAGTAATACACGAGTAAATCCTTTTACATCCGGAATTGAAACTGAACCTTCAGTGTAAGATGAGTTATTCTTAGTTATTACTGCTTGAAAATAGAAAAAAAACATAAAACATCTCCAGTATTTAACCATCTCCGTTTGCTTATTAAATTAAATGAAAAAGACGCTTTCTTCATAGTCCCGTAGTAGGGTTTCTTCTGTGTCGTGGGACCCATGAATACAAAAAGACAAATATACAAATACGTGAACCCAGAACATTCAGATATCTGTCTGGCCGGGAATCAATCTCGGGATCCACTGCGCGACAGACCGGTATGGTGAACGTTCCACCATCGGTGTATAATAAAAAATTAAAATCTTCCTCTTGAATGACCCTATCTATAAAAAAATTTGCATCAAAATCCGTTGCTTAATTTCATAGATCTAAGCGTACATAGAGCAGTGATAGCCTATTGGTCGAAACTTGGCCTTTCAATCTAGGGGTCCGAGGTTCAAATCCCGGGCACGCACCTCCGATTTATGTGCGTATTAGAAATTAATTATCGCTTGGTTTACGGTGAAGGAAAACATCGTGAGGAAACCTGCACATCTGAGAGTTCTTAAAAAAAATGATTCTCAAAGGTGTGTGAAGTCTACCATTTCGCACTTGGCGAGCGCGGTGGACTAAGGTCTAAAATCCCTCTCACTGAGAGGAAACTCATGCCCAGCAGTGGGACAATAATGAGTTGATGATGAAGCATAGATAGGAACAGACAGCGTAAAGCGACTTTGTTTTATACTATGGTGATTAACCGCTCTCGGAATGTAAGAGTTCTTCCACCTTGGAGATGTAATCGTGGCTTTAATGGTTAAATTTAACACGCGCTAATAGCATCGTGTCACCCGACGCACTAATCTTGTCATCTCTTCAAAGCCCAATTATTTTACCATTAAGCCAACTCACGCCTCTAATCAAGAATTTCAGCAGCGCCCCCTATGAGCAAATTTACATATTATCGTGTGTCTAATTTTCTAATCCTTTGCAGACTTTCACGTTGGAAATTTTCAGGGGAATTTGCTTCATCAGGCTTACTTTGCGAAATTTTGGATTAATGTGATATAAATGTTGCAACATGAATATGGGTATTATTTTAAGATCTGAACAATCAACATTAAAATTAATTAAACAAAAAAGTTGATTATTTCTTAGTATTGTACAAGTAAGAGTAAGCAGTGCATCTGACGGTAAATGAAAAGTAGCCCATGAACATGGGTCAAGCAAAATTTAGAATAAATTTAGATCAACAAGATGAGTTGTTACTCCTTAGGAATCAGATGAAATGCCTCATAGGAGTATAAGTATATCTCCCATACCAAACTGTACCAGTTGTTATTAGTGACTATGGTGCCTTGTTAATTAAACTACAATTCGTACTAACAACTTAATATCAATATTAATTAACGGCTAACTTATGAGTTACAAGTTTCATATAAGTGGACTGTTACAGACTCTGAAATTAAAATAAAAGCATTAATGGTTAATTAATGAACAAATGGATGTATTATACAAAATCCAAATTTTTTCGCATAAGATTATCCGTATAAAGTAAAATAAATAAACATTGAAAAGAACGTTGATTTATTTATACTGGAAGATATTTATAATAAATAAAAATAAAAAATCAGCTTTGATGAGCAAGACCTTTCCTGTTATACACCTAAATAGTAAATAATTAAGTTATACATTTTAATATCTAAAAGTACTACAAAATAAAAATTCATTAACCATCCAAAAGGACAGCGTACTTAACAAAAAGCGGGCAATTTCAGAGTAAACACGACTAAATTTCACCGGCCAAATAGAAAAGTGAATAGGTCGTAAAAACTCCGAAATTTTGACGCTTAAATTTAAGAAATGGTTTGAAGCTTCGTAAAGGGAAGCGAATTATGTAAATTCTGGGCCAATCTCTGTTGGAACATCAAGATAAAGTCGTGCCAATGTGTTGGATACTTTACTCTAAGATTTTTATTATAAAGTTGGAAAAATCAAATCAAGTGATTATAAAGTAGGTACGTAGGTATATCATTTGTTACGACTTTTGATTGAAAACCTGAATAATACCATCAAAATGTTGGAATAATACTCATGAAATATTTTCAAAGAGACATAAAAGAAGTCTTAAGTCGGATAAGTAATTAAAGAGACTTGAACTAATAATAAAAATATTTTAACGACCGTCAAATAAAACCTCTTAATCGTTTCCTGTAACTTTTTATACTAAAAAGAGCATTCCAGAGCGTACTCTACATCTGTTTCATTTCCTTCTATTCCCATAACTTCGCAAATCGCTCCATTTCGACGTTACTCTTCAAAACAATGTTTAAGAGACGCTCCAATTTTTCGTTCAAAATCTTACTCAAAACATCAAGCGGTTTCCGTATCTATTGCTGTGACAATAAGATCTACATTAGAGTGGCATGCATCCTGAACTAAGAACGCAAGTTGTCCCGAAGAAGAATTGGTTTTTGGTTGACACGTGTCATTATGATCATCATTTGATAAAACTTTGAGGATTTACTTTTCCGAGTATTGTACTGCAAAGTACTCCGGTAAGAAGTTTGTCGAAATCAACATCTAACGTTACTTCAGAAAATGAAGCATACTTACTTTTTATCTTCCCAACGATAACAAATCACGATCAACCAAAAGTACTTGCGTCCAAAACACGTCACTTGACACCTCGCTAACAGTTATCAGATGGAACTTATTACACTGATCTGTAGCACTAAGTTTTTGAAGGTTGCATTGAAATAAAACGCAATGTTTTGGTTCAATTTGAAATGGTGTTTATTTTGGAACAATCACAGAACACTGGAGCGATCCTTTCACAATGCACTTGAATCACATAAGACTTACGATACCGGTATCGGAATGGCGCCCAACGTGGGGCCGACGGGGCGAGACGGGGCGTGCGGAGCGCGCGGCGGTCGGCCAGCCACTGCCGGGTGCGCACGCCTGGACCCGGCCGGCCCCACCCCTCGCACCCCTCGCTGCAATTCGGCACACAAAAAAATTACATCTGAAAGAAAACCTTTCCCTGTCACTGAGCTTCGATGATCACCCCTTAAGTCTTAAGTCCCAGTTATTAGTTAACGCCATTGCGGTAGTCTAATGACGCTGTTAGGTTGAGTTATGCGCGGCTCGTGTACCGGTTCGCGCCGCTCGCTAATTTATAACGTTTTTGAATCGAATGCTTATGTAAATTCGGATCTTCAGTGGAAGGTAGCGAGAGTAGGAATTTTATTCGCATCCGAACACTCGAACATCAAACGAGACGAGTTCAAAGCGCTTTTTTCTTATATTCACATATTATTTCTTCCCTCTCGTCGTTTACGTAACTTTTTTATACGTTCGCAACTTATGATCGTTATAATATGAGTTCGTAGGTACTCCAAAGCACGCTCAAAACAGCTTTATATTTGTGTTTCTTGTCTCTTTTTACGAAATGAAAAAGAAATTAGTGACTGAAAGAGCTCGCTCGTTGGAAACGATTAAACGCAGTCCGTTCCAAGCACCTGTTATTTTTTTTCTTAACATTTGTAGTAGATGGCTGTGTATAGTGAAAGGTACTTGTTACCTGAGAGCTAATGATTTTCATTATGTAATTAGACTAAAATAAAAAGTAGAGTCTCGAAAAAGTTGTACAGTGACTCTTAAATTTCAATGATAGAAGTGGATAAGTAACTTTATCAGACAATTAATCGTATTATTATTTCCAGGTATAAAATGATAGAATCAGTTCTTCCAATGATAAAAGCAAATCTGTTTATTATGGTGAATAGCAGTATTATGTGTCCGAAATTCCTATGTGTTAACTCAAATTATTTTTAGTGTGTTCGTACTACCAACCTCAAATAGAATCATACATATAGAACTCTTGACTTGGCGCACTAAAAAACGTACACTTTATTATTACTTATTACTCTCAAAGTGGCTAATTTATTATTGAAGGTGTTTTTTTCTTTCTCAAGTTTTATTTCATTTGGTAGAAGTTTAGGCCTCACCTTTAATGCCCTTAATGAGATTCTTAGACATCAACAGATTACGAAATTACCTATTTAAGTTTTGAAAGGCGACATTCAGGGCCATTTTCAGCTCTCAGATTACCTGAACTTTGTTTTAACGAAGTTGATTAGCTTTTAAGTGAGGTAATATTTAAATGAAGCACAAATTGAAATTTATGTCACTTTGACAGTATAATATTGATTTGTAAATCTATTTACAGACTTCTCAAGTCTACTTGAAAAGTGGTAAGAACGGTATAGTTTGACCGGGGAAGCACTAACATCACATCTTTTTGTAGCGTTAAGAAATTTAGGCGTTACCTTTCGAGACTATGGATGTTACCTAACGTCGAACTTGAACTTTTGTTCTATGTCGAATCAATTACACATGTAAATAAACTGCACTGACTACTTACTATGAGGTGCACTGCGATTGTTTGCTACTTTCATATAAAAAAGCTAATTAACTCACGCTCTGATCTAAATTGATCTCATAATACATGTGAGTATAATCCTAATTGGGGTTTACTGTGATCCGAGGACATTAACGATTATAGGTCGATATAAATATCTCACATGTCGGAGACTCGGATACAGTCTAATATTAAAAATACATTATTGTGACAATAAATACGAGCTCAGATAAGCCGTAAAAAAGAAATAACGTTGGTGCTTCAGGCAGTAATCGTGTTTTTTCTGAACGATCAAGTGAGATAATTTTTGCAAGATTATTATTTTGTTCATAGTTATGCTTTAATAAGATTACGTTTTGGTAACTTTTAAAAATATTAAGCTGCATTGATTTTAATTTTCCTTTTTTTATTTATTGATAGGTGCGCGTTTGGCCTCAACCTCACCTGATGGTAACTGATGATGAGCCCCAGGATAGGGCACGCTTGCCTAAAAGATGCATGTTCAATCTTGTTTTGAAGAGTCCCAGATTGTATTCCTGAGGAAACAGAGGCTGGCAAGGCATTCTACTCCTTGGCGACTCCTTGCTTGCTGGATGACCATGACTGGACGAGGCCTGGACCATACGTCCTTCCTTGCTGCTCCAAAGATATTGATGTAACTAATACGAATGGTGGTAGAGAATATATTATATTGCTGAATTAAAATAACCCCTATAGACATTATGACTTAAATGCTTTAAAAAACAAATTTCGATGCATTTCGATCAGATGAGATACATTTGAGTTAAGACTTGATCTTATGATGCTATGTATATACCGAAAATTTTATTATTACTATTTTTTATATAAAAAGTAAGCCATTATGTAGCCCATCTGATATGAAGTGACCACTACTACCATACTGTAGTACAGTACAGTAACTACACTACAGTACTACAAATAAAAAGCATTGTCGACAAGCAAACATTTCTCAATTTTTCCTTATCAGTTTTCTACAGTTATTTTTCTTGTTTTTGTGCGAAATATTGAATTTTTTAAAGTTTCTCCAAGTGTAGTAAGTACTACGTTTTTATGAAACTCGTGTTCTCACTTTACCTGTTATCTCGGAAAATTGTGAATTGAAGTGTCTTTCAAGGATATTTTGTAAATAAAAACCTTGTATAATAAAAACTAGGTAGGAGCCTCTTCTAAGAACGATTCACTATTTATAAAGTTACAGTTAGGTTTTTGTTGTTGTGAAATCATTAATGTATATAATAATCTATATAAATAAATAATATTTAAGTGTCTGTTTGTGATTTCATAATAATATTGAAACGACTCAGTTCTCAGATCAATACAATTTATTCAGCACACCACACATTTTGCATGTTACAACAACAATTGTCCATCTTGTTATATCATCGCCTTGGTAACCTTCCTTCTCAATAATTCTCGTTGCCTGAGGTTACCATCTCAATACATCTCTCTCCTTCTCTCTTGTTCTCCATCTCACATCAATTGGCATGACGTCATACTGATCAAGGGCTGTAGGCTCAGTGGAAAGCTTCCGATCTAACCGTCATAGAAACGCACCGTTACAATATATTCAAATAAATAAAAATGAAGTTTCTGTTTATGATGTCAAAAAACTACTTTTTACTAAATGCATATGGAAGTTTACGCGTTACCAATAACCAAAATACAATTTAAAAAATTATATTCTGTCGTTCGGTCTGTTTAATTGAGGTAACCTTTTAATCGGTTGGACTGATTTTGACGGGAATTTAACTGAAAGATAGCTGAAGGTTTAAAGCGTAACTTACGCTACTGTAATACTTGAAAAAACAATTAGTGCGTGCTCCACCCACATTTGCGAGCAGCCGCGGGAGACCTAGGTATCATTTACTTAAATATGTATGCCTTTTATCGTTTTTAAAGCGAGTGAAACCACGAAAATCAGCTAGTTTTATAATAAATAAATTTTACTGTTAAACGTTTTCTGCACTCATAGAACCTCGGTACGATTTTCTTTTGTATCGTAATTGCAATGGACACACATTCGTATATAAAAATACACAGAACTAAAACTGAAATCTAAAATCATTGCGATATCTGCTTGGCCAGGTGTCGAACCCTAGATTCATAGCGTGTTAGACCGGTACGGTAACGCGGGTCGTCGAAATACAAAAAAAAGTATAACAGGTTATTCAACTTACAATCTTACTTATAACTTAAGGTAAACAAAACTTTCTTAAATAACTTGTAAGCTTATCTGAACAAACGCTTCATTATATTTTCTACTTAAAACTTTGTAACCCCTAAAACTGATACAACAGGCAAACTCAATTCTCTTACAATTACTTTTAGTAGTCAAAACCTAAATAAGTGAAGGCATATAATGATAAAACCTTAAATAAAGACAAAAATATATTGACAACCCGCGTGGCGAAGCGGCTACCATACAGGTCTGACTTGCAGTGGGTCCCGGGATCGATCCCCGGCCAGACAGAAATCTGTATAATGAATTTAGATTTCTGGGTCTGGGTGTTTGTGTATTCGCCTTTATATGTCTATAGCACCCACGTCATAGGAAAAAAATCTTATTTGTCTTTAAGCGTCTATAAAAGCGTTAACGTGTCAAATATCTCAAATAAAAAAAAAAACTGAAAGACTAGACAAAAAAATGTTCGTTAAAAACAACAAAAGTATCAAACCTGTAAGGCACTAATCGTAAAACGATATCGGATAAACCCATACCCTACCTCCCATAGTCGATAAAAAGCGAACAAATGGACAATTATCGGATTTGAACGTGGACGTAATGCGATGGACAATAAAAAGCAAAGCTAAATACAATATGTTTTGGATCTCGGCGGATTTGGCGAGCTGTTTTTATACGAGTCGATTTTATGACGTAAATGTTTCGAATCCCTGAAACATGGACGTACGAATAAACAATAAAGATGTTTAAAATTTGACCACAGTGAGTCTTCTGCTTAAAGTAAATGGTTGTAAAGGTTACGGGATGTTTCTTCAGTAGCGAGTGTAGTGCTAATGGACTTAGGTATGATAAGTGGTAAAACTGATTACTTATAGTATGATTATGACTAATTTTTTAACACAATTTAGAGTAAAGATGCATTTTACTGGAAACGATAACTATCATTTTGTTACATCTACCATACCAAGAGTAATCCTAAAAAAAATAATTCAAACAAACTCCTGCAGGCTCATTTGTCTGAATGTCGTCTTTATGTAAGCTCTCTCTACAAGAATTTTGTTAAATATTTAAATGTTTGTGATTTAAATCATGTTTTTACCAATGAGTAGAAGTCGATACGAGAAAGATTTAGCCAAATAAAACAGGATTAAATTAGCTGGTGTATAATTATAATTACAATTCAAGCCAAAAATATACATGCACGGAGGTGGAGACCTTTACTGTATCTTTTCGTAAACTTCCTATATCCTATATAAGTCGAATCACAAGAAACACTATGAAGACCGTAAACTAAACATATTATTACGTTATCCTTCCCTTCTCACATCCTTGTATAAACGGATTGTTGGGAATAGCTGGGATATCGATAATCTGTTTTTGCACTGCGAAGCCTCTAACAGATCGGGTCTACTATAAATCATTTTCAAATGTTTCGCGGTTTTATGTGGCTTTCCGCGTTGCCACAGTTTATCTTGTTTCGATTTAGGATTTAGCCGTAAGGTCGGCTTCGGTATGATTTATATCGGGCTCAACGTAGTTTCGGATCTGTGAAGTCTTTCAGATTACAATAGGTCAATGAAATTTTAGGGTCATTGGTATTTATTGCTCATAGCAATACGTTTAAGCGTACATAATTTAGTTAGTTGTTTTATTCAAAACACGAACAAACGATAGCAGTTTTAATTTCTAATTAACATTATTTTAATCAATGCTTTCGTAAATGTTTAGTTGTAGATATCCATAGTTGGTAGTGTCCATATTTTCTACATGAAAAGCGCGTATTACTGACACCTTTCTAATGTTATATCTGTACATATACCTTTAATGAAAAATCTTAGGTATAACCCTATAAGTCGCTTTCTACTCTCATAGCCCCACAGTACGATTTTCTCCAGTATCGTGTGTGCCATTGACTCACAAAGGCTGATACATGAACACCCCAATCCAGAAAATAAATCAAAATTCATCATTCAGATCTACTTGGCCGGGAATGAAACCCGGGAGTGACCGCTCCGCCACGCGGGTGTTGATATGTTGTGACATTTTTGGTTTTGTAAAAATAATATTATACGGCAATAGTACATGTTTGCAATGTACGAATATAACAAATGTACACATTTTATTGAGTAGCTACAGTCGTAGTACACACTTTTGGATTTATGCCCTTAATACAACAATATGGAAATTGAATTTCATTACTTTTATAACCCCTTTCCATTTCCATTTCAGTTAAGATTACAATCGACTACATATTTCAATACGCAACATGAATTGTTTTACCTAATATTTCCTGATATAAAGAAAATTATACCTTCCATTTCAAGACCGTTAACTTTCTACTTATTGCTGATAATTTTACTTAATAAGGTTTCTTTATAATCAACGCAGAAAAAGAGTGTGTTTCTTGTCGTATTAAGTACAAGTATAAAAAGCCAAAGAGTGATTCTGTACTAAGCACCCAATACTTAGTTTGTCACTAATAAAGTTTGGGATAATCCAGCCTCGTAGTACAAACTTGTAAAGATTTACAATTTAACGAAAATCTATATCTATTAATAAATGCCGTATGTTTATTACGTGGAGCACGCGATACAGTGATTCCACTAAAAGCATCTCAACGTAAGGCCTTTAAGGATCTTACCGTAAACGTTGAACGATAAAATATTCTATCGCTTTATGTATTATACATTATCGATATTGAACTAATAATATAATCTGAAAAATAGGTAGGTGAAACATTAGTTGTTTGTCTGCTACATTAATATCTTGCCTATAAAATATAATCGTCTTGCAATTGCATTGCTTAAAATATAATGATTGCTTAAATTATTATTGGGTCTGCATGTTACCTAAGGTTGGCCACAGATACGTTGCCATCCGTTAGAACTAAGTTGAAATGTTTCGGATAAATATGTATTATGTCTTCCTTACCTTGCCTTTTAAACGAGTACACTCAGAGATTTATATATAATCAAGATTCGCCCGTTCCATACTTCAGTTTGCTTTTTAATTAGATTAATAGAGAACAAACTATATCAATTACAGAATGCAAGAGCGAGATAACTGTAACTATCACTACGCCGTCTTTTCTTCAGCAGTTACGCAAAACGTAAACAGTTTTTGAATTCGCAGGGCCTATCTACTACATTGGTATTGTATAAATCTAGAAATTGGTGTGGCGCTTCCAGAATCAAACCACAAAGAATTTTACCATTTTCAAACCTGTTTATTCGCACTTTGAAAAAGGCTACGTACCACTCATAAATTTAATATCTCTTCTGTTTTCAATAGTTTATCGCTTAGCGCTACATATTGCAACGCACCGGTTATACAGATAAAGGTAATATGCCGTTTTCTATAGAGAATTCTTTATTCATCCAGCGTAGTTTGAATAGTGTTTCGGATGCTTCAAAGAAACATTTTCGGGCAGGAAACGCTTGCGGCATTAAATATTCACGGCAATATGCCATGCGGCGTTCAGATAACTCATGCAAATACGACTTGTGTTCTAAGCGTAGCTATGCGATAGAATTTAAATTGACAGGAAAAACGTTTTGTCACTTGCTTTCATGTAAGTAAATAAGCCTTGCGTATAGATTTTCGTAGAACGCACGGTTTGTTGTAAACACGAGCGGTCGGAATACGAAAATTCTGCAAAGTAAAAAAAGATATTTGAATAATGGTTATCTACGTACTTCAAATATTTATTTTGATGAGAAAGAAATGAAAAAGTCATTCCCCCATTTCAAGTTCACTGAGGCTTGTTGCATTATGACTCAATTTGCACCCCTCATGTAAGTGTATTTTCCTATCCAATTAAACGATTATTGCTGTAAACTCGGAGCTAGAATAGAGCTACGATATTCTATGCTTCTTGTATAAGGCGACTATCTTTTATATATCTGACTATATCCTTTTCATCCATTCGGTTTGATTTCTGAACTTGCAGGCAGCAAGAGTGGGTGCTTGACCCGTCCAGATAACGATCCCAGCAGGATGTGTATCCACATAGCGTCGTAAGAAATACGCGGCTACACATATTGTCATACCTTTAGAAGTGGGATGAGCGTAGCTCTACTGGGCAATTCCGATAAAAACAGTGCGCTCCATGGACTTTATATTTTGATGGCGATGAGGGTGCCTTCTACGTAACATTAAAAAAGGCCACTGAAATGGTTTAGTGGGTGAGATACCATCACACATTGAAGCAAAATGGTATATGTGGTGGCTAATTATTAAGCCTTTCTCCAATTATATGGAGAAATAAATCTGCTAGCAATAAAATAAAAAATATGCAGCCAAATCTACTAAAAGAGTAGTTTCAATTAAACAACAAATACCAGTTCCATAGACACTGAAGCAGAATAACCCTATTTATTTAGTTATAGAGGTATCTGCTTAAAGGTTTTCGAAATAACTTTTCCCTTTCGCATTATAGTAGATTCATTCAAATATCCCTTCGTACAAAGCTATACATTCTAATACTGTTAACGTTAACTTATGTGCCAGCAAAAGGCCACTCTTAGGCGTATTAAAGGATTGTAAAAGGGTTTCGGCTGAAAAAATATTGGATTCTCGCAGGCTATTCAAGTATCACTGAGAGGCTCTGCTGAAGCGTTAACAAGACCCTTTTAAGCTAGTGTTTGTGTAGTCACATTGTTGTATGTCAACAGAAGGGACAATAACCAAATGTTGCCACTAAGTGATTGGATCAAGAAGAACATTTCAGTAAATGTTACGGCGTTTGACATTTGGTTTTGAAGACTACCTACCTACTAACTTGTACCTATTAGCAATAGGAAAAAAATCTTCTAATGTTAGTATTTGTTTATACACATGAACTATGTAGTATTCATCCGTGATGTTGTTCACGAAAAATTTATTTGAAAATTCTACGAAGTAATAAAGATTATAAGCATTGCACTTTAATGAGTATTAAAATAATATCATAGTTCAGTCTTAAATAACATACATTACAACTACAATAACAATAACAATAACTACATTTTTGAAATTTATTCACACATACATATTTGTTAGTTAAAATCAGACTGAATTCTAAGGACACGTGCTATGACGTGCAAAAATTATCATGTTAGTAATAACGACATTATTTTCGTGCAATTAAATACAATAAAATATAAGCAACTGCCAAATCAAAAGTACTTACGAGTAATTTTGATAATACCATTTAATGCTTTTGAAAATGAGCATATGAATAAATGACCCATATCATTACGCTGTGAATTGTTCGCAAATGTAACATGGTGGCTTTGTTTAGCCAGTACCCTTTCATAGCTTAGCCGTTCCCAAATCCGGGCTTTTCCATGCGAATTGAAATGGAATGCTCGCATTTTCGTCTGTGTGCATCCGATTTTAGGGATCCGTAGCCAAGTGGTACTGACACTATTACTAACCCTCCGCTGTATGTTTGTCCGTCCGTCGGTCACAGGGCTCTATCTCTTAAACCGTAATAGCTAAACACTTGAAACTTTTACAAAATGTGTATTTCTATGATATCTATAAGAACAAATACTGTATTTAAAAATGTAAATAATACAGAGGAGACCCCATACAAGAATCCGGTATTTTTCGTCATTTTGCGGTTGATCGCTTAAAACGTAATAGCTGTAGTCTTAACTCATAAAAAATGTATTTTTCGGCTTTATGCGGTATCAATTATATTTTAAACTTTAACAGCAATACATTATGGCGTAATCCTTCTCATACGGAGAATGTTTAGTAGGACGGAACCCTCCATGTCTGAGTTCTTCTCTCACTTGGCCGATTTTTTTTAGAACTGGACCGCTTTGTAGCTATGAGTATAAAATCGCCGGGTTTTAGAAATCGGACGGTTTGAATTTAAAGGAATGGATTTCTTCGTGATTGAATGTTTTTCTTTGATGTTTAATGTGCTTTAAAAGATGAGTTACTTTAATAAATTAGTAAAGGAAATGGTAAACGAGTGCTAGGAAGTTTTCGTTATAAGTTTATTTTAAGTTTAAAACTTATTTTAAACCACGGCTGGTTTAAAATTAGATTGAAGTGTATGAATTATTTATGCAAATAAATTATTTTCCCTTCCGTTTATCGTTTTGGAGTTAATGAACACAGACAAAAAACAATCAGGTTAAGGAAATAAATCTAAACTTATCGTTTCGCTGGTTTTCTAGTCCGGTATATTCAGGTTCAAATCCAGAACGGCCTGCGTACCGGAACGTTAACCGTTGCGTCAAGCCAGCAATTTATACGCATTTTATGAAAAGGGTATAATCTCTTTTTGCGATATTTTGGAGAAATATGAAATCTCTTCAAAAATATGCAAGAATTTTTGTTCATAAAGCACAAGCGCATTTGTCATCACTTCGGAATAGGTACTTCGGAAGTTTCGTCATTCACAATTCGATTCCCCATGAAACGCAATGTTTATGGAACAGAAAACGGTTGTGTATGTTGTGTTTATAGTAGGTAAGTTTACTTTTCACTTAAATACTTCTAAATTATTTTAATATTTTATATTACGTATACACAGAAAATGTATGAACGATAAACAATTAATAAACAAAGATTAAAATATTTTAGATCTGTCTAGCCGAGGATTAAACCTGGATCCCTCCACGCATTAGGCCGTGGTAACCACTGTACCAATCGGATCATTATAAATACGTCCCTGAACATAGTTATCTTTATATAAATAGAACCCCCGCACCTAATTTGCAGAGTCTCGGAAAGACGGATGAAGTTAGTGTAAAATTATTATGATAATTCCTCACCAAAAACTTCCGAGTGAGTTTGCGCCATGAATATGCAAGGGGAAAGTTCATACGGTGCCAAGTTTTTATGAGCACTGTCAGATTGTGGTTGGAATTCGCTTTTGTTAGGCAATGTTTACGATGTAAAGTTTTCTATGCGGAGGTGTGATAACGGTGTACAAGCTTAAGGCAATAATGGTCAAGCGAAACAAAGTTTCTGCTGTATTTCACCTTGGTTTAACTGTTATAAAATAAAATACCATGTTTTGCATCTAAATGCCTCATTAAGGCGCTAGAGCACTAATAGTTCGACTTTTAAGATGCTACCACTATACCTAATACCGGCAACGTTAGACACCACTGTATACTACTTTAAAGGGTTTGTAGGGAAACATGAATTTAGTTCTTAGGGATAACAAAACATCTTTGGCTAATCTCAGGTGGAATTTCAAAGAATCCTATTTTATAATGCATTTTCTACTCCTATGTAAAAAAAAATACTTAGCAATGCACATTTTTTTATATGAGTGAAGTAGCAAACGAGCATTCAGTCTACCTGACAGAAAGCGGCCACTACCGTCCAAGGACATCTTTAATCAACCCCAGATAAGATCAATGTCCTACCTGAGGTTAACCATAGATGCATTGCTGCCGCTGAGGACTGAGCTGGAACGCTTCGGATAAGTAGGTCTCCCTTACCACATCCTTCAGACTAGAACACAGCAGTGCTTAACATAAGCTGTTATAAGGCAGAAATAAGTGTAGCGGTGTGTATGCCGCCGGAGTCGAACTATATAGAGTTCAGCCACCAATATAACGCACATAAAATTTAACTACAACTGTCCCCCAACCAACTTTATACCGCACCCCACGATGATATACTTCGTGTTTCAGTTACAATCTACACAAACCGCAAGGTTATACGGCCTTTTTAGTTGAACCAAGATTAATGTTTCCGAAGGTAAACATCAATAAGATCAAGTACTATTAGATTGGGATAAGATGAAATAGAGAACCTTAGTCGATTCATCACCGACTAAATCAATGTGATATATAAATCAAAGTATCCTTGAATTGTATTGTTAAATCTACTAAGTCAATTAATCTTCTGATACTGATGGGTCGCTAAATATAGATGAATATTGAAAGTAAACTACATTAATTTCTGCCTTGTAACAGCAGTATTAAGCGTTCTGGTTTGAAGGGTAGAGTATGGGAGCCATTCTTATTCGAGGCGTTCACACTTAATCTTCAGGGGTAGCAACGCATCTGTAACCGACCTCAGGTAGGACTATGTTCTTATCTGGGGTTGATTACAGATATCCATGGGTGGTAGTGGCTTCTTACCATTAGGTGGGCTACATGCTAATTTTTCATTATATATGTATTTAGAATATTCTTACATAATATGTATAAAAATACAGCCTCATTACCAAAGAATATTTATAATTCCGAGAGCCTAAAGAGACATTTGTATAAAAGAGTCTAAAACACGATGACCCATTTCTTACATTTTCACGTCTTTTCATTTCGTCTGTTTGTTGAAAGCGTGACTTAAAAGCGTCACTTGAAAGTAGCAAAGTGTAAGAAAGCACGATGTAAATTGTACTTTTTTCTAACATAATAATACATACCTACCGAAGGTATGTATTATTATTTCTTCTTTTAAATTGGTACACAAGTTTTTGTAAGTATATATGTAAGTATATGCTATTTGTAAGGTTCAATTACGTAACATACGAGTATACAGTCCATCGGTTGTAAGTGGTCGTTACCACCTATTCTTCCTTCTTTAGTTTTTGCAGATGTTTTTTTTGTAATCAAATATATAAAGTACAAGAGTTTTACCAAAAACTGATCTCAAATGCGTTGCCACTCCTTAGAAGTAAGCATTTCGCCTCATATAAGTAAGGCAATTTTCACACCCTTTTACCGAAATACAAAACCGATTTCACGCTAGAAATAGGTGTGGCAGACAGTAGCTCGCCTTCGAATCATAATAACAGCTCTACCACCTTTCAAATATGTAATAGGGATATAAAACGTGTCGTAAATAGTGAATACAATATTTTATATTTATATGTTTCATTTCTTTTTATTTTTTCTCTTTAAACCGCGTATGTATATACCGAATGAATTTATTATCTCCACTTTTGATCCTATACTTTATTGTACCTACAAAAGAATAAATAAATTACGATATGATGCTCATATTTTCTATAGCTTCCCTATACAAATGCACAATATATATATATATATGATACTGAGTTAATACGTTGGAATATCAAATCGCTTTCAGAAAAAACTAAGTAAAGCACTACTCATGCATCGTGAATCCCCAGCGGTGTGTCTGACAGGCGGAGAGGAATGCGCTGGATACTTTTGCACTCTGATCTATCGCGACTCTCTAGCGACATCGGAGTGTCTGCTCTTTTACACCTGACACACACGCTTATTCTAAAACTTTTTAAGAAAAACTTTATACAGCGAATACCCTTTTCAGTAGTAAATAAAATGGGTCGTGGCAGTTTGTAGGTAACAAGCCATAGATACATACCGTAGATATGCCCGCTCCATACTTCAGACGCGGGAACCTGTGTTTGCCTTTCAATCAGCGACTTTCGCTAGACTGCGGCTCGACCCGCCGCAATCGGGTGACGTACGCAGTGAATGGACGCTTTTTTTCGATATATTATACCAAATTAGGTTGAGCCCTTGCATAGCTCACCGTTATCTATTCTAAGGGTCAA
>DWPV01000833.1:0-24408 GCA_018251915.1 Urbanus proteus proteus | reverse complement strand
TTCGATACTGTTACTTAGACTATCTTTAAATTAAATGCTATTCTGAATTTTATTTCGTAAACCTATATTTAACCTACGAAACTAGCTTTTTTAGATATATAACCATTTTATCATTAATTGAAAAGAATCCAATAATCCAGCTACGTATAAATCTTTAGCAAATTAGAGAATAATCGACGAGTCTGAGGACTTACCAGAATCCAAAGATATTGTATCGCTCTTTTCATTCAAAAATAAAGCCAATGTGCTATTCACATTTCTACGTAATGCAAGCTCAGCTCGTTATTTAAAACGCGAGCAGAGATAAATCGGAAACAATTTAACAAAAGAATGAAAGTATCAGTATAGCTTTTAGTAGAAAAGGCGTGCTTTGTAATGGCAGCATATTACAAAAAAATAATTAAAAAAAAGAAAACGGCTCGGTAAGGTATACCGAAACAAGAATTCGTAAATGGAACACGCATTAATCATTTGGAAATTCGCGCCGAATGCTGTTCGATAAGTTTCGAGTTACGCTAACGACTGGGTGAGAGACTCAGCGGCCAGTCCATTATTTTCGAAAAGGGAACGCGCCATTCTATTTTTCATTTTTGCCACGCTCTTTGGCTATAAAGGCTGATGTATGATTAAAGTTCTCGAACGTTCCTTTTCAACGTATCGGTGAAAGGCTGTTTACGTTTGCTCCATTTTTTTTGTGTTTAGTACATTTGTTTATCTGTTTCTAAAACTTAAATAATTTTGTTGACCTAATTTTGTTCACATCAGTACTTACTTTTTTCATCTTCAGGGATAATTAGTAGCAATTTTTGTTTAGTTTTATATGCCTTTGTTTTTTTTTCTCTACATTTTTCTAAGAACCATTTCTGAATGTTTTTTTTTTCTATCAAGTTGTTTTATTTCATTCTGCCACAATTACAAAAAAATATTTTTTAAAGTGAACACCAATTGTTTTCGACACTTTATGGCTATGGTAGAAAATCTACATATTTTTCCATAACCAAACCGTTTTCGAAAAGCGAAAATATTTCCCATAAACTTTTATACCCTCCGGCAATCGCATAGCGGGTACGCGTAGATATTTTATTGGGCTTTATGATACCCGCTATTGATCGGAACCGCGGAAGTTGCGGAAGCGTTTTAGTGCACTTGAGGCTTTGGTCATAAACTAATGTTATTCAGTTTGTTATGCGCCTTTCGGGAATAAAAAAGGCCCGGAGCGGGAGCCGGACATAAATTTTTCATGAAGCGGCCATTTTCCACCAGTCTAGCGAGTGATTGAAAAAAGCGCCCAACTATTGCGTCGTTGATTGGGCGGAGTTCCTTAAGAATCAAAGCGTTCGGAAACTCGATTGGTATTTGAGCACTGCAGATGGCGATTCGAATTTGAAATTGGAATGGCTGGACGTGATTTATTTTTTCGGTGTTCCATTTGTACCAGTTTTACGTTAGAGTTATTATATTGAAATTGAAATAGATTGTGATTTATCGGCATTAGTTTAGGAAAAGACACAAAATAAATGCTCAATGATTATATTATTTTAGCTGTAGGTGTACACGAAACGACGGGAATTACCATTAGGATATTTTAATGCTATTTTTTCAAATATCACATTTTGTGTCCATCACGATAAAAAAAAATAAAAATAGAATACATTTTACTCAGGTATACTCATCTTTTAATTCCACAGGCACTTGTGTTGCCAAATGATATAAAAAGGTAGCTTTTAGAGACTAAAGCTAAAATATTAGACATTCCACTGTCACGAGTCAATACAAACTCCTGAGCGCTCCGGCGACAGCGGACGTGGCTTTAGTGCTTTCTTTTCGTTAATATAGGGTTGCTCACGTTAAATAAAATAGATGAAAATGGTATTTATTTAAAAAGGCCCAGTCTACATCTGGAAAACGCGTATTTAGAAGTATTTAACTTAGAAGCGCAGAGGCATGCAACGTTAAACGCTGAGGCTTCATGTTGTAATGGCGTGGCTTTTTTACATATCGTCCCTTAATGATACGCCGCATCTGTGACTTACATTCAATCGTTCTCCAAGCTCAATTATCCTTGACTACTGAGTAATCACTTAAGATTCCAAAGGCGGTCAATTGCATTAAACGAACGTGGTTGTCAAAAATACTAGACATATTTTTCGAGTCAGACTATCTATCCATAGATCAGCCTTTTGAGGTTCACTGCTGGACATAGGCCTCCCCTAATTGGCGCCACGATTACTCCTACCGGTCCTATACTTTCCGAATCCAGCGATTTCCCGTTATCTTCTTCAGGTGATCACTCCACCTGGTTGAGGGGCGATCTGTGCTTTTTTGCCAAAACGTGGTCGCCACTCAAACTCAGACGACGACCTTTAATACTAGACCTCCAGAAGATTGTATATAAAAATTGGTATTGACATCCCTAAGAGTAATACAATCGCAAAGCTAGCGAATTCGAAAGAATAGTTTGGTAAACACATCTAGTTGGGTCGGGAACAGTTTATATGGATAAGGCGGGTTGCGTCAGTGCGTACCTTACAAAATGTATGTGACCATTTGTCTTGGTTTCATACGTTCGACTTGTAAATAGTGTCTTTGCCAAGTTCAAGAAAAAATCTAATGTTGTCGGAAAGTAGCAAATATATTGGAGTTTTAAAAGCGTAGGGTGTTCCACTTATCGCTATTAACGATTTCTGATCAAGCGAATTGCAAATGCTCTATTTCACTAGCTGTTTTAATTATGCTGTATGACATGCTATAGAGATTATATTTTGAAAAAAAAAATAGTCATAAACAGTAAAAATATTTACGTCTATTTTACATAAATGATATGCATTAAAAAGGATTGACTGTTTATTTCGGACTTTTATTGTGGTTCATTATACAACAAAAATATATTTATTAATAAATGTTATTATTTCTAGCATACCTATAGTACACAACAACAACAATAAGAGTCTTATTTTATTCAAAATAACTTAATCTATGTATCTACAAACATATCGTTTGTGTGTCAAAAAGCAACAGTTACATTATAGTAACAGGCAATTTGTCAAGCCGGCATCATCACCCGTTCCCAGTCGATTAGCTGTCATTACCATCTACATGATATGTTGACATAACTGGCTGCGATACAATAATCGAGCTGGATTGTTCGCCATTAACAGATAGGATTATGTTGAAATTACTTCTCACCGATCTGTTTAATTATTTTTAAATTAATCTGTATTCAATGTTCGTTGGTTTTTAAAATATGTCAAACTTAATATAATAGGTAATGGTTTAATTTGGATTTGACTTAAGATTTAAAATAAACTTGGACGCTTTTCCCAAGAATTTTAGATATCTGGAAGGTGTATGTCTGAAGAGTCTTGGAAGCCCTTCAAATCTTATAATCGATATTTTTTTATAATTATATAGCATATAATGGAACGTTTTATCAAAGTCCAGTATACATATAATGTAACGCCTTTCAAAGCCCAGTATACATATAATGGAACGTCTTATCATTGCCATCTCACAAATAAGTTTGTCTAAAAATAAATAGTGAACATAAGAAAATCTTATGAATATAACACAGAAGCAAACCCCAATCCAAGTTGAGATAAATCCGAGGATTTTGGGGTCTCGCACATCAAACTTCGGATTTGCCGAAACTGGTAATGATTCGGAATGAGATGGTGTATTGTTGCTTCGTATTCGTATTTATGAGTGGGCGAATAAACTTTATGGATTTATTGTGACTTTCAAATACTAATGTATAAATTGGGCTGTTTGCTTTTTATGCTTGTTAGTCACTGTGGATACATTTTGTATGTAAGTTGCTATGTCAGTACATGTATGAACACATTCTAATTGAAAAAGTATTTGCAATATATACTTTTTACAGAGAAACATGAAAAATAAATATGAAAAAATACAGGCTTAGTTAAAGTTCATGAGAGTTAGAATCTTAACATAAATAGATAATTTAAGAAATTGTACGGAGAATAGTCAATAACCGCAGGATAAGTTCTTTCACAAGTCCTAAAACAATTACACACAAATTAATAACACTTAGCAACTGTTCAAAGAAACAACTAAGACTGTCGTATATAATGAAAGATACCGTCATTTATTCAATTTGATTCTCATTACTGCAAGGGGAGTTGTCGAGGAGGGATGCAGGTGTCGCCCGCTATTAATTTATGTTCGGAGTGAGAAGGGTGACGTCATTCCGCATTACGGTAATGAGCTTGTAGGACTTGAGACGATTCTTTTAACGAATTACCTTTGAAAGCCGTTTATGGTGTAAGCCATTCGAGATGTTCTGTATCTTTCTTTGCTTCTTCTACATCGCAAATATACATACATAATATATAAGTTCCTGGTACATATATATTGTGTCTAGTATTAGTACCTAGTATTTAGCTGCGTACTAGGTACTGATAAAAATGATATAGGTATTGAATCTTCTCCGCAATAATAAACATTTTCACTATACATTACGTATCAATATTTAACTCAAACAGTATTCATTCAAGTGATTCATGAGGTTTGCATTTTAACGGTACATGTTCTGATTTTAATAAAAGCGGTGCAGGGAAGTAGGTATTTCTTTAAAATATTACATTCACGTCTTAACAAATTAATGTGACAGTAATTGCGTCACGACAGGATTTTTTTATTAAAGTATTGATTTAGTGATGTGATTCCTATAGATTTTCTTAGTGGTTCGATTTCAATCCTACCCCTATTTCTGATTTGAAAGGTGTGGTAAGGGAGAGATATTTATACGAGACGTTTAAACTCAGTTTTTAGGGACTACAACGCACCTGTGGTCGACGTCAGGACTCCAAATACTATTTGGAATCAATTTCTTCATGAGCTATTTCTATGAAACTCATCAAATATCAGGAGAACTCCAAGTTTCCTGTATTTTTTTAATATAATAAAATTCTTTTTCTCTCATAGCCTATTTAAATCTTTGTTGTCTTGTATAAAAGGCCGTTGTATTTATTTTTCCTTGGTGTCAGGAATTCGAGTAAATAAAACATGAGGTCGACATTTCTAGCTCGCTCAATATGAAGATGGAGTGCGGAATTATAATTCCCATTAGCATAGGAATCAGCTGTGTCCTGCGACAGCCGCGATTGAATAATCAATCTGCGATATGCTAATCGCAGTCAACTGGACTGCTCTCGACTTTATTTAAGTTTGTGTATAATGGTTTGTGTGCTTCAGTTATGTAGTGGTGTGTGAATGAGTCTTTGTATGTGTGTAAAGTTGGAGCTTTCACTATTTGAGCACGGATAACCTGTGCCATGTCCTGGTATGAAGGATAAAAGGTGGATATAAGTCGGACATGGTGAAGGTGGTCCAATTTAGTTGAAAGAGGTAGTAATGCACCTGGGGCTCATAGCTCTTCATTCCTGTGTCGGGTTAGTGACAAATGATAGACATCAATTATCACTAAGAATTATCATAAAGGGTTTCATGCTCGTTTGCTGATCATCCACTATGGAATACCTATGCTACTATTCAATCCTTTTTTTTCGTTCTTGTATAGACATATATTATGAAAGAAGTTACGTATCCCAAAAATAAATCAGTTAAATAAAGAATTTAGTTAGGTACTTTACCAATTCGAATTTACCAATTCCGATAATAATTAATTGAAAAGAACTTAAAAATATCAATCCATTTTATCAGCTTACATATCGATTGTGGAGCTGTAAGGATCGCCGATCCAATTGAATAATCAATCAGCGACATGCAAATGAGCCGCAACAGGCAAACTGAGCCGTTTTGAGCCTTGGCTCTCTAGATTGAAAGGAGTTTGGCTAATCTGATTATTTGAGCAGTAACAGTTTCAAGTATATGTTTTTAAAATTTTGAATTTGATTATTTTGTGGTAGTTACTTAAAATAAATATTATCTACGTCGATTTTTTTTAATTGCATGTTTTTTGAGACATCGATTAAACAAAAAAATAATAAACTTAAAATATGAAGAAGCAAAAAGAAAAAAGTATGAATTTAATTTATAACCAATAACAAAAAATAGAGAAGATAATGGGTAATTGAAATCTCAAGGGTACAAAGAACGACAAACATGATCAGTCAGGATTCAAACTTGAACGATGGTTAGCAGCACTGGCAAGTCCAGCCAATTCCAAACAGCAATCAACGGGTGGGTTAAACTGCAGAGCAAAGTTCATTATCCACTGCAAAGTCTATTAGAATTAGAATTAGCCTCGGTGTTAGCCTTTGTTTGACTAACTCCATAACTTCGCAGTTAAGTGGTCGTAGACGCCAGGAAAGAAGTTCAAACGAGTTTAAAATAAACCGTAATCTTGATTAGTTTCGAATGAGATTTTATGCAAAGAGGTTCGCTCGGAAAGTACCTACGTACCATTCAGCTTTACGATTGTATTTTGCTAACAATGAATCCGACGTCGGGTCCCGTCCTAATTGAAACAAAACCTATTATTAGCGGGACAGGAAAAAACGTCTACTATTTCCACGGCGAGGCGCGAACAATAAACCTGTTGGAACCGGTTCTTTCAGATTAAATCCGGTTCGGGGAGGGATTTTAAGTGTAAAGCGACATTACGCGAGTTGACAAGTGGCCGAAAGTGCGACTATTGTTTCAAGTTCACTCGGAATCCGGAGATTTCCGCTCCAGCTTATTATATCTTTTAATCCTCGACACCTGGGATTAATTCGCGAGCCGCCATTGTGCTGCAAATACTACTGATACTTTAATCCCACGAAGAACGCATTGTGTTTAAGATAAATTCGATATGCAAATTGATTTGAAAACAATCGTCACTTTCTCTTAAAAAGTTACGTCACATATTATGTCTCCCTAAAATAAATTATTGCAATGTAGAATCGATTGATAGTTAAATTAAAGTAGTAGTAGTAGCACGCAATGTATTTTTTGATCAGTCTGCGAGTTTTCACGCATGTTTTTGAATTAGTCTGTAATATTATAATTTTCATTTTCATAAACCTTATTCAGAGTAATTGCTCGAATACCCAGACGATTGGCTCCAAAAATACTCATTGTCCTTGAGTTTTGTGGAATACGTTATGAATATTCTCCATACGAGTAGGAACGAAAATTGCTCCTTTAATAACACAAGACATGCTCGAGATCCGAACTCATTCCTATGCTCATAATATATTCTTTTGCAAACGAAAGGCGGGTGAAGAGAAAAAAATATCAACAGAATTCATTTCCTTGAGAATCCATAATTTAAAGATGTAAATCGCCGACCGGAAAGGCTGTAACTGCCGCTTCCTGTTACGTTTCGTTGATTCCCGTCCAAGAAGAGTTTTGGGATCAATGTGCCGTCTAATATTGGGGAAGTCTTTGCAACTTTTTATATGACGAGTTTTCAAACTTCCAAGTATAGTGTTTTGAGGTCTCGTTCAATTGCTCATCTTAACTCTAGGCAAACTGTCTATCTATCAGTTTTGTAGGAATTATTCCTCTTGTGAAATTTGAGATGAAAAGAGCTTGTGGACTATGTGCCAGATAGACCGCTTGCATGCATTGCTAACCTGGATAACTCAGTTGACTTTACCTTATGACAACCTTTTTTATATGATCGAAGTAGCAAACGAGCTTGCAGTCCATCTGATGGTAAGTAGCCACTGATTTTGATTTTGAGTGGTGGTGGTGCCTCCGGAGTCGAACCACAATGGGCTCTACCACCCTTAAAGTAGTATTCAGCAATACTGTTTCATGGTAGAAACAGATGTGGCGGTGGTGTCTCTGTCTATAACTGAACCACGAATAAATTTTATAAAAAATAGGTTTTTTACAAACACTCCAAGACTATCTCTACTTTCGTATAATGGATTAGAAAAATCTGCAACAATCCTAATTGAATTGCTCTGTATTCCTCTAATTCATTCGAACGTCTCTTGATCGCATTTCTTACTTCCTTTTCTTTCTCAAACAAGATGTTAGCAGCATTAAAAACGATTCTCGTAAGAATATTTCTCCCCCTGTGAATGGAACCACGTCCCCGAGCATATTTCAAGCGAGCCGTTATGTTCGTCCTAGGCACTCGGAGCGATATATTTCTGTAGATGTTCCGCCACCGCAAAAACGGTTCGCCCCGGGCGTCCGGGAACTTCCAACGACTTGGCCGCTTCGTTGAAGTCTACCTAAAATACATATATACTGCGTCTTTGGACAATACGAGTATATAGGTATGAGGGGTGTAAAATTCTAAATTTTGTCTGACAGAAGACGCTTTCTATAAGCTTTCAGTCATAGCCTTACAGGATTTTCTCCTGCGCCGTGGGTGCCATGGACACACATAGACGAATTCACAAACACTCAGACCAAGAACAAAAATCTAAATTTATTCAGATGTCTGTCTAGCCGGGAATCGAACCCGGGACTCACTGCGCGTCAGACCAGTAACAACTTCACCACGCGGGTCGTCAGAAGAATTCAAGGTTTGAGTAGGTATTACAATTTTAATAATGCATACCTACTTCAAACTTGTAGATTAACCTACAGGTCTAAGAGTTCCTTAGATATTATTGCACTTAGAGTAGAAGATTTCTTCTCAACTGTGAGACAATGAGTTCCAAAGGAAGGACATTGAAATCTCTATAACTTGTTCCAACGAAATAATGAATATGCTGTGTGAAGGAATATTCATTTTTTCGTTAGAACACGTTATAATTCGAATAACAAACAAAAACCATGAAGAGTATTTATAAAGCGGTAACAAAAAAAACAAAAGCGTCTAAAAACTAGAACAGAATAAAACTCGACGCTCAACTGCACGCAGATTTGGAAGCAGCGGAAAACCGCAAAATGCAGCTTTTATTTAAATCCACGGGAGAGATTAAAAAATCAGTAGTTGCAGAGGTGCGCCCGGTTATTTATCACCACCTGCCTGCTTCCTCTAGAGCGCTCTAGATGTATCCGACACTTTTATTATAAAACGCGAAGGTACAGCGCAAGTTAAACTTTTAGTACCATAATAATTTTATTTTTCCAAATGTAGCTCAAAAAATCGGAACATGGATGGAACTCTAGGGATATTTATTTAGAAATTAGATTTTTTATTGTTGTTGAAGTTAGATTAATCTTTTGAAAACCATGCAAAATATCATGTGATGTGGCATTTTTAAAAACATTACATCAATCGTTGTATTTAAGAATTAAAGGTCTAAACTCACACAACCAATAATCTAGCGGACTTACTTACGAGTAGTTTAATATTTTCACCTAGTGCTAAGTTTATAAGACCAGAGCGCTTCTGTAGAGTAGCCCTGAGTGTGTCTGACACTTCCAATATATACGAGCAGCGGACCACATTGTCCTGAAGTTTCTGCGCCGGCTTTTAGCTGTATATCTCACGGTAGAATGTTTTAGTATGTTTCCTAAATGTACGGGAATAAAAGTGATTAATGTCGCTTTAACGTGATAAAGCGCTTAAAAATAGTGTTTTGTGTTTATTAAATAATTTTATTAGTCGTAATGTCTGTAGTGTATGTTTAATTGTAACTTAAAGGAATTGATGATACTGGTTAGGTTAGGTGAGGTTAGTATTGTACTAAGCTTTAGCCGTCTATGAGCTGCAGTACATTGTCACTTATGCTTAGGTATTATATTAATAATTATTTTTAATCAATCGTTTAATTTGATGACCCGCTTGGCGGAACGGGTGTGGTTCCCGGCTATACAGACATGTAAATGTAGAATTTAGATATCTGTTCCGGGTCTGGGAGTTTGAGTATTCGTGTACGTGTATGTCCATGGCATCCACGACTCAGGAGAAAACCTTACTGTGGGGTTATGAGTGTAAAAAGCGTTTTAAGTTTTTTAATATATCTACCGTAATTGGCCATACAATTAATAAATGCCAGTTGCAACTAGTATTACGTAAAAAGATAAACATTATCTTATCGTGCGTCACGAGAAAACTACTATCTTCGAATGAACCGCGACAATATTGTTTGTTGATGATAACCTCCGGTTAGAAATTAAGGAGGGTCCAAATATTTGTATGGGACAAATGTTTGTTCGGAAGCTGGGATTGTCACCATTTTATTTGACGCCCGTAGTATCTCAATGGTGTTCCAAACACCATAAGTTTGTAAACTTTAGGCGTTGATCAAACAAGATAATTTTGTGTAAAATATTATATTGTTCTCTATTATCTAGTATAGTATGTTGTATTGTGTCTCTTGTATTGTTATTGTTTACTCGTAAACACATATGAAATTTAGTATTTTTATAGCGTGAAATATAAATAATGTGAATAAATAAGTAAGTTTATTGTAACGTAAGTTTTATTATATTCTGTTTCATGTTCCGCATGGTACCCTAGTTTGGATCTTCTGAGAGTTAACTCGGAACTCACCGTTACAAGTCCAAGTTACTACCCTTCAAGTTTAAACAGTACGTCTCATATAACTGCTATTATAATTAAGATATAGACTAGCTGATTACCTTAGCTCAGCCAAAAAGACAGACAGACAGACAAAAATAATTAAATTGCATTTTCGTTATAGGAATCGTGTATACTTGTACATGCATTGAGTAAAAAATGTTATTTTAAAGTCACAAACAGACACTTAAATTTTATTTGTCTATACAAATCCGTCTTCAATTTTATTTGTCTATACCCGTATCTATATACGGGTATGCTTCCACCGCATTCTATCTACGAGTGGTCTTCCTGCCACCTATATTTACTTATTTATATATAGATCTCAATCCCCAGTACCACAAAGCTATAAGCGTATTAGGTATCCAAATATCCCAGTGGCCAATGTAACCCACGCAAGCGTCAACGGGTTGTATCGTGTGACCCGGCAAACATCTCAGCCGCCGTAGCAAATATTTGACCCCCTATTGTTGACCCCGCACCTTCTGTTCACATATAAACATATAGTATGTATCCAATGGTGTTGACTGAGGTATATGTCTTGGCTTTTGTGGAGGACGATTTGATATGGTGTGTTTAATTTGTGTAAATAAGGGTGACTAATGTTTCATTGATGACGTCTTACCTATTGAAATATAATATACGTACATATAAATATGTCTATCAGACCATCTAATTTCTAGATATAGGTATTAAGGATCATTCACACTTAAGGACTTAAGGCCCCGATCAACCGATTACAATTAAATATGCCACATCGGAATTCTTTTTAACCGACTTCTAAATAAAGTAAAGTTTATCGCAATCTTTATTTATTCAACAATAACTTTTTGCTATCTACTTTGCTGAGGCTCGCCTGTAGATAGGACTATATCAAAATTATCAAATATAGTATTTGAAAAATATCAACAATTGAGAATGGACTAACAATTTCACGACGAGACAGATGCTTTCTGCCGGGTTTTACTAGTATTTATATAAACCATTTTTATTTGTTCCTTGCTCAATTTTTAATAATTTCCCCATACTTGTACTTGTAGCGTAAGTTTGAACAAAGTTTCACTCCGCACTGATAATAAATGCATATCACACTGTGCACTAAGTCAACGACCAGCCAACAAACTTGTAAACTTGGGAACTGTGATGATTTAGGGTGTATTGCTGTCTTGCAGTTGTTTTAACGAGGCGTTTTACAACACTAAATATTAAAATTAAAAATTGGTATGAGATAGTGGATTATATGTTCCTAATTTTGCCCAGCCGTGGGTGAATACCCATACACGTGGGTCTTAAAAACCACACATCATTGTAGACGTTAAATTAATAAAAAGTCGGTTTTTGTAGGATTGAAGGTTTAGTACGACAAAGATAGTAGGCAATCAAAGTTAGTATTTGGATAGATCCCAGATAATGTTATATGCTATCAATAAATAAAAAATCCATTTTAACCTGAAATAAACAGAAACATGAAACACGTCAATAACTGCAATGAACTGCAAATAAAGTGGAATTAAAACTCGGTGCCAAATCGTCATAACAGTTTAACTGAAAGCGCGATGACAAGCCCGTCAATAATTATAATTAGTTATCGAAATATCCCCGTCAGAATGAAATGGCGCCGTTGATTAAATTCCCATTATCCGCCATTTGTTCGCGGAATTATCGCCGGTGGTTAAATAATACACTTAACATATCAACTTGTATCGTTTTGCAAATTGAATTCCAAGTTAACAAAGACGTTCAATTGTATTGTGGTGAATTGTATACTTACTAATCTTTTCGCTGGAGACCCTAAGTAGTAAGAGGCTGGCAAAGAACTTGAACATGGTTTATAATTTTGTTTGCGTATATGAACAGCATTAAATTTCAAGATACTAAAGTTATATTATGTTATAAGTAAAAACGAATATTACTCACTAGCTTTTGCCCGCGGCTGCGCACGCATTAAATTACATAACAGCCTTACCAGCCAAAAGGCCGAGAAGCGATTTCCTCTTCAATCACTGTATTTACTACTGTATGTACTATTTAAAAAAACACATCAAAATCCGTTGCGTAGTTATAATGATCTAAGGATACATAAGACCAGACAGCGACTTTGTTTTATATTATATAGTGATTATGGTGTAGTTTATATTGTGCTATTACAATATAAACTACATGTCTCTCTAAAAACATACGGCCAAGGATAGCATTAGCTTCGTTTTAAAGGTTTGATAAATCCAACTTAGTAGGGAATACCAGGTAATACCTGCTTAGTTCTGAGACGCAGAAATATGTACATAGTGTTAGAACTCCCGTGGCAAAACTTTAACTTAATTGTGGTTGATTAAATTTGTAAGCATTCATATGAACATCAATGGCGACCCAATGCTAGTTAATGTCACTCATTTGCTTTTTCTATTATCTACATATAAAAAAATAAAAAGGTACATTTTCAAAATGTACCCGATCGAAACCTTTAGTAAAGTGTGCAAATACATTCTACATATCTTCGTAAATTAAATTGGAGCCCCTACCACTTTAACTCGACTCATTCGACTACGGAATTGCCTTCGCAGCGCGCCCTCAATTGAACAGGGTACACGGTGTCGTGAATAACAATGAGAATTTATATAAAAAACGCCTGAATATCTCTAAGAAGTCATCTGTACTGGAATCTTGTTACAAGTTTGATAAAAATCGTTTATGGTAATGCATTTTCCTATGAAAAACGGTTTTGATATGCCATTGAGACGAGGAAACAAATATTTTTTTGACAGTGTGACATGAAATTAGGCCAGCCAATTTCAAAGTTTTGGTTCGAATCTTGTGTACCGTATTTTCCTTTGTTCTGATTATTTCGAGTTGGAAATTATGTCTTTTTCAGTAACGCTGGAGGTTTATTTAGTAAAAAAAAAATAAGGAAGAAATCTATAACCAAGTAGCATGACTCCTAGCTGAGATCATTCTTAAATCACCACGAGTATATGAATACTAAAAAAAACACGTTCAAGACGAAATAGCAGCCCAAATTTCAGTAATAATCTCAGGAATATTCATCAAATTATTTTTAAATATCCATAGATTAAACTTGTTAAATTATAACTATAATCTATACAATATTTTAAATAACCTAAGGAAATCCATCATTTCTTTTAGACAACATATATTTGTTGAATTAGTTTCTATTAGCGTTAAAGCAAATGATACCTAATATATTTTTAAATGCTCATAACTTGAAATGCTCATAACTTGAAAAAAGTAGGGTTGAATGTCTGGGATTCGAACCGCGAACAACAGATTGATAAGTCAAAATACATACTAGTAAGCTATCACTATTCGTCTTTCAACCAAAATCTTAAGTAATAACTCCCATACACGTACTCTCTTACACTCTAAGGATCTGAGTCCTGTATCCTTCGGGAGCCCGAAGTTTATGAGCGGGATGACGGGTCCCGATCAACACGATAGTTGCGGACCAAGGGTTGACTCTTAATGAGGGACCGAGGGATGGAAGAATTCAGTGAAGACGCTTTTTAGGGTTAATTCCGTAGGTATATTACGGGGTTTATGTGGAAAAACATTGAACAGTGTTGGAGGTTTAGAAAAATGTTTCATTGACAATTTGTCGGTAGCTTTTTATTTGTTTAATTAAGAAGTCGTTTAAAATCATTTTTAAACTAGTGATAACTGCTGGTAGAAACCCTTTTTGGTCTAAATTTTCTCAATATATATTATATATATGCATAATAAAATTATACTCGTCGTTTTCTGGAATGTCCTTCATAAGTAAAATTATGTTTACCATAATATGTTAATGTCATTTAATATGCGTTAGTATAACGACATTTCCATAATGAGAGTAATACCGGACGTCAATTTGTACTGTATTAACAATACAACAGTCATCCTTTTTAACATCTGATTGCTTTCAGTTAATCAATATGCTCTTTCATAATATCGATATCAATACATAACCCCCATTGTACCACACTGATTGACTAAAATTGAGACAAGTATCGTCTGACCTATTAAAATTACGCAAGTCCAAACTTATTTGTACGAGTAACTACTTTTGACTTGCTCACTGAATATTATTTAAAGTTGTGTTCCATAACGAATCCAAGAATATACTTCCAAGAGTATTGTTTCGAATTACTGAACCAAACTACACAGAAGCCCAAACTTTTGACATATTGTTTGAAAGGAAAAACATTTTATGAAGTCCACGAAATGTTACAGAAGTAAACAAAAAGGAAAAGACAGCGTTCCGTGACAATGCTCCAAACAATGGAACTATTCAGTCATTGGATGAAATAGAATTCGATAGGAGAGCATTTATCCGAAAGTTCCATCGGCAGCCTCACGATAGACTTTAATTCGAGCAGTTTTCGATGTCTTTCGCAGATTCCCCTCAAGTAAATCAAGTATGTCCAAAGTTCCCCTGGATTCTATAGCGATTTATTCGGTAGTTAGACGCCGTATCTCCGAACGCATCTCTCGGATCGCTTAATGAAACTTAAGAGAATACTTTCCCGGCAATCCAATATGGCGGCAGCCGAGTCCCGCGGATTTATTTCTCACTCGATAGGATCGCGATACGACGCTCTCACCACACGTAATTTAACTTCCTCGATGCGGATTTATTTCGGTATCAAAAAGAAATTATTTGGACTAGTCCCTGAAATATTGGGAGCCTTATTTACCACAGACTAGCAACTTGGCGAAAATGCGTTTAAGAATTGTGTTGAGACTGCACTGTGATTTTACATATTCGACGCGAGAAAATGTTCTCCTTATGTAGCGCGGTTTGGCAAGAGCCTCAAGATCGTTTGCAATTTTGCGTTTATTATCAATGGCGCGACTGCTCCTAGATATCTCGACTATATAGAGTATTTGTAGTAATAGGATATTCGCAATTGTCTATGTTTTGACGACCTGAAGATGTTACCAATTTTGGTTGACATGCATTGGTTTCTACACTCTTTACAAGGCAATATATCTGTGGAATTTTCAAATTTCTAAGTCTAAATGTTCATCCTTATATGTGTTTGTAAGACATCCTTTTGTGTCTTTGCAGGGAATCTTCATCTTATTATTTCCAATAAAATTCCGAAATCGAGATTCAAATACGAGAAGCTAGTCTGTGCCACGTAATAGAACTCTATAGCCCAAGGTATGTTATATATACCATGGATTTGTGACTGATCCTTTAAACTCCTCTCCCCACTCGTTCCTTTCCGTAACTAGCCATTGCGTCTTGTACGGGATCAGTTTTATTACCGAATTTATTTTTATCAGGTTATTTCCCGAAGATAAGCTATCGGATTCCTTTAAAACAAATAAATGTTTTCTTCCTAAATATGAATGTATCTTCCCATATAGAAAGTAATGATTCTGTAAATCCAAATCTTAAAAGTAATTCTACAGGGCAAAAGTTTAACCATAATCATTCTGCGGTTTACAACAATGATGAGAGTTAAGCAGCGCCATACTTATTATCTTTACGCTTCCTCGAGAAAGAACTTGTATAAGTTGGGACGTGAATTAAAAAGTTTTTAGTGCGAAAGAATTCTCACTTCCACTGCCGTTATTCCGACTAGTGTAATGCGGATTGCTTTTATAAACTCTGTCGCTTTAGTACTTAAAGAACTCGGTATTAAATACAATGTACATGAAATGTTCTTACTGGATGTAGTCTGCTAGTTACATTTAGTAATCTTAGTAGGTATATGAGTTTAGATCGCTCGTGTTGATCGTAAACTGGAAGGAGTTTCATTTATTGTTTAAGCTTAGTACGTACGTTTAGATATTGCTTTGTTGGTCAATTTCCTTCGACGTAACGGTGGTTAAGCTTCGACCACATCGTACCATTCGGCTCCGACATTCCCCATTCGGGTCCATTCGTCTCTGCGTCGCGTTCCCGACGACTTTGATTAATCGGCCCATCGGCAGCCAAGAGGATTGGCTAATGAAATTACCCCGTGTATTCTGCTCCGCCGCTAACGATGCCAAATCGATTCTCCAACAACACACGTTCGATTAGCTTCTCGATTCAACCCTCAGATACATTACAGCTGAATTGAGTTCGACTTTTATATATCGTGGATGTAAGTATATGCCATTACCTCAATATTTTACTTTTACTACAATATAAAAACACTCCTTCTCTTTGACGGTAAATTTACTTTTAGTAAAAGCTTTATAGACACCTTTATAAAGCATTACTACATAGACCACATATTCAAGCACTGCTTCTACTCCGTAAAATAAGTTTAAAAAATCGATTAACGTCTCCGCAATAAGTCCCGAACTTTTAAACCCGTCTCGCTCCAATTCCTCTGAAACCGCGCCAAAAGCACGTGAAAATAGCGATATCGTACTCGTACATTTAAGCAAATGTTTAACAGTAATATCCTTTATAAAATGTTATGTTATTATCGTTTATTTCATTTTATTGTACTTGGCTACCGCCATATTAAAATTCAAGATCGCAATCTCTATTTGATTTTGCCGAAATTTTCTTAACAAGTATTCTTCTCAAGTACTACTTTTAAACCATTGCATCATAGTTGATGTTTCATTTTTACTTCTTTCATTCAATAAAACTAGCTAAAGAATACTCGACATTGGCAACACCAAAATAGTTGTCAGTGCATTGGGAGCTATCAATGCTAGCTCATTTGCACTTCGTTTAATAACCGGTATGTCTGCGTTCTTAAAATTGGTATGAAAATTAAAGACTGACAAATTGCTCGATCGAATAATAAAAGGCGCTCACATATATCTGTTGAAATCCGGACATAAAGCAATAATACGTCGATATTTCAACGTCGGACGCAAACAAACTGCATCTACAAAACGACATATCGTCACGGCGTTGCGAACAGCTTATCCGTATTCCATCGATCCAGCGTGTTTCACCAATTAATTCGGTCGTTTTCATTGGCACATAAATCTACACTTTACAACTTCGTGTACTCGAAGCTTTACGAGTTACGACCCGCGAAATCCGCTTCCCTAAGTAGATGAATATCTGTTAAAACGCGAAGTGTATTTTTAAACATTCGCTATGTTTGAGCGCGCGGCACTCCATCATTCATGTACGCTGTTAACATTCCCGGCTAAAGCTGTATAACGTTTAAGATTTAAAACTCTTTAGCGAGAAGTTGGCTCCAGTATGTTTAAGCGAACGGAGTTACAGGCGTTCCGTGAAATACTGAACTGTGAATTCTAGCTACACTTATGCATTTCCTTGGTCCCAACTCCGTGGAATGAGAAAAATAATGTACAGTATTGTGTTTGTTCAGAATTATTGAATTCGCATTTGCTTGGCTCGCACCATTGTGATGTAAAAGATATCCTTTGTTCGTTTAATGCATTAAGATTATTTCTAGCTTGGTTCGAACTATTCTAAAGCAACTTTTACATTTTGTATTACAAAATGAAATTTTGCCAACGATGTACGGTGATCCTGATCGAACTTCAAAAGAAATCTTCACTTTCAAGTTCCTTCCAAAGTTTTTGTCAGGGCCGAGGGCTGTGACCCGAAGTTTTGTAACACGCGGAGAATCGATATGGCCTAATGAGATTCATTTAGAAGCTAGAGAATGTACAACCTGTACGCAATTCAGATATTAGTGGAGTAGGGCGAAAGGCAATTATCTATTTCTGTCGGAAGTCGGAATTATCTGTAATCAATCGGACAAAAGAAGGGAACGAACGAAGTTATTTCGGAGTCGGCAATTTATCACTCGAATCATTTGTTTCGCGAGTTGTCAGCCAGCATTGTTTACTGGGCTGAAGAATGCTCAGATGGATATGATTAAAGAGCGGGGACGAAGTGTGTCGGTTTCGGTAGGGTCTTAATGGCTTTGAGATGTCGCGGGGCTTACTGCACACTTAGAGCAGTCACAATCGTCTTTTGCTTGTTCTCGCTTTTCTTTTATTCTATGATTAAGATTGTAACGTTAAGTGACATGTGACTGATTGGTCTTTTGTGATCTTGGTTTAAATCGATTTCTGATTATTTTGATGTAATGTTGTGATCAGATATTCATACTTTGGGAACACTGGCCTAAATGTGTTAGTAATGTTTCCTCCATTAATTTTAAAGGGGGTTTTATATTTTTAAGTGTACTGATATTACTGTACTTCAATATAAAATAATTCACACCTATAAAAATGATCAATTTGGAACCGTCACTTTATAAATTGTAATATTTCATTAAACTTTTACAACTACAATAGTATACAAGCTATCGACGGCACTCTTTATGAGCAAAACAAAACTTCAATAAAATATATTGAAATATAATAAAATGAAACATGCTTTATATTGTATAATTTAATTAAGTCTCGAAAGGCTAGCTTAAAGTTTCAGTTTACGAAATGATACGTTTTAATTTAAACGCGAAACGCCGCTAAAAGTTATTACTTAGTAGCATAAAGGAAATTTGCTAGATATACGCGTTTTATGAACACTAAAGCGGGCGGTAACGTTGTCGAAACATATTACTTATTCTCATAAAACATTTTAAAGGTATGAAACAAGGCTATAGCTGAGTAATATCGTCTTCTTGATGATGTACACTTCGGATTCTAAATGTGATTAGGTTTGTATTCAATTTACTTATTGTAAAACAATGAGGTCGAGAAATTGACGATTGTTTTCGTATAATTTTCTGAATGCTTTTAATGCTCGTAGTAGGTATGCCGCATTGTTGCATCGAATGACCTTCATTGTCCACCTGATAGTAAGAGAAACTGCCTCCCAGAGACATAATATACCTATTAAGAAAACGTTGCTGCCACTTCTAACTAGGAAGCCTTTATTCGCCTTACCACATTCCTAGAACGCTATTGCTGTTGTGAGAAAGTCACAAATAAAAAAACATACTTAAAAATACAATGAGGTATTGGACATCAATTCCCATTTCACAAGTCAAAAGTATGGAGTAGCGCGGGGTATTGTCCAAATTATTCATGACATTTCAAGAGGGTATTTAAAATCCCGTCCCGTGGGTACAGAGTGGCGTTAACGACTGAAAAGGGTTAAGATACTTCCGTTTTGCGACATTGTCCCCTTCCTCCCCTTTAACAAAGGTTTTGAAGTAACACTTTTTAGGCGCGACTCGAGAGGAATAAGTATTGATGAAGCTCTTACATTTGTCGTCAACGTTATATAGGATAAATTACAGACATTATCGAGGACTAAGGAATAAGCTAAGGTGCCTCGTCTCGTGAACTGTTGTTATTTTGTTGATTACATTAAATGTCGTACCGTCCGGTCTTTAACGACCTGGTAATCACCGGGAGGTGACCGATAATATATATTATACATACTCCTTCTAGTTTAAGCCAAAACAAAATAGTACTTGACACTGCTGTTCCTATAATAGTAAAGTGGGATATGATGTCACCGTAGAACCTTCAAGCATTCTATTTTCAAAAACGGTAACGTTAAATTTTAAACGTCGAATTAAACTCCAGAAAAAGCGCTTCCGTTTTACAAAAAGCTAAGTGCAGTCCATCGTTCACAAGTATTACTGACTTAAGTACATCGTAAGCTTTTAAGCTTATAATTTCTGTTGAAAGTTTTACTTCGGGAAATTGTTTGTGTTCGTTATTACCTTGTATTTTTATTGTAGGTATATTTTTCTATGAATTAAGGTAAATATTGATCTTATTCCTGTGTTTAGGATAGGATTACAAGTAATTTTGAAAAGAGTACTCTGTTGTCAGACGTTCAACGTATCTTACGTACCTACTTAAAAGGTGGAAGGGCTCTTCGTGATTAGACTTTGGAGGCACTACCATAACACTGATTTCTGCCTTATAAGATAACTGATGTTATGAATCAGTGTTAAGCGCTGAGTTCTGGTCTGAAGGTTGTAGATGGGGAAACATTATTACCCGAGGCGTTCCAACTTAGTCGTAAGGGATAGCAAAGCATTTGTGACCACCAGCTGATAAGAGTGCGATCTTAACGCGGGCCAGTTACGGATATTCATGGGCGACGGTGGCCATTTACCAGTCCATGTTCGTTTGCTATTTCCACATAGTAAAAAAACTTTCTGCTACTTTGTTTTATTCACGTGGATAACTCAGAGATAACTGGACCATATTCGTCCAAGTTGCTCCAATATTGATTGGACATAAGTTATACACGTTCCACTGCTGAACAGACTTTTTATAACATGGTAGTAGCAAACGACGTTACGTATGTGTCCCTTACCACACCCTTCAAGCTAAAACACAGCAGTGCTTAGCCCTGACTCTCAAAACGTGGAACCTACTCCGCCACGGTGATCCACTATTAATTACAAGAAAGTGTAACATTAATTGGATTTAATCCTTTTAACGTATACGTAATTAAAACGTTAATATTATGAAATGTTTCGATAGTAATCAGCACGTCTGTTTAATTGCTGTTATTACAATTTTCACTGGGAATTATTAATGAAATTGAAACTTATTTTATTAACTCACACGGCCTTATAAAGCGCAGAATGAATAATGAACCTTGCCACGTATTTGTACGTAATTTCATGCAAAATCAGTTTATGTTTGTAGTCATTTACGTGAACGGCGGAAAATTGTGAACGATTCAGCCCGTTCTGAAATCTGTATACATAATTTGTGTACAATTTTTTTTGTAACTCTTTTAATATTTTGAATTACTTTCAGGACGACGAGATATAAGTATATCTTCACGTATATCAAGTATATCTTACTTAGAGATATCTAAATGTATAGGTAATTAGGTATGTAGTTTTGTCCTGTCATTTATTGAACATACTTAAATATTAAGTACCTAATCAATATATTGTTAACTTTGGATTTTAACAGGTTCATATATGGATATTTCATTAATGTCGTACGTGTAAAAGTTTCCCATTGACATTCAAATCTCCCTTAACTATGCAAAAAATAAACAAACGAACTCGCGTTTATAAAATAAATATTTAACAGTAGGTGCTTCTGTACCTATTAATCCAATTTTCGTTCACGCTTTTAACTGGAAATTGTAAATTTGATTATCATAAAAGGAAACAGTACCAGCAGAAAAACTGCATTGACGCACTGCGCTATTGCAAACAGATATGCATTTTAATAATTTAACACGACCAACTGTACGTAAATAAAACAAGCATATACATAAACTTGCAAACACAGAAGTCACGGGCGTAGCTCATAAATCATCGCATCTAGGGGATATTCACTGAATACGTGCGTCCGTAAAAATGAATATTATGTTGGTTTATTGTCCTGTAACGCGAGAACTCAAAGGAAAACACGTCCATAATACTAGTACTTAAAGTCGAGAACGCTGGAAAACAACACGACACCGCCCGTGCATTCCTAAAGGCCGATAGAGCACTTGATTCTTTTTGCTCGCGATCACGACACCGGTAACGACTTCCTCGCAAACGTGCCTCGAAATGCAACGATTCTGAAACATGCGCGAATAACCCTCCGTGTCGCTTAGTCACACCCTTCCTTTGTCATTCGCAGATACGAGCAAAACGCACGCCGATTGTTCCAATACAAACGGAAATATTGCCGCCCCGGTTAAAAATGAATATTTTTCCAGCCGAGCGTCCCCGTGTCGGCCCCCGAGAATTCCGACGCAATAAAAAACACAGCAATTTACCGAGGAGAATTCTAGAACGATCGCTCGGAAAATTCTCAAATTTCTAACGGAGTTCGGCGGACGTAAAGTCGTTCAGCGCCGACCTGTCCGCGGGACGGTTTCCGTGAAAAATTACCGACCGAACGAAGGCGAGCTAAGCGGCGCTTTTAGCCCAGTTTCGGAACGAGCGGAGTCACGGCACGACCTGGCGATTTCCTCGACCGCCGTTCAATTTACCGGAACGCATCTGCCGGCTAAATAGCTTCGTCCGTGCCTCCGTCGAAACGGCTCCTAATAAACGGCGAACATAAAGCGAGATGTCACCTACATCCGTTCAATTTAAAAATAAGATAAACGTGCCGCACCTGCGCCTCGCCACCGACTACGGCTTCAAAAAGTCCGGGCCGGTTCGATCAAAGAATAATTGTCGGGAGTGGGCTCTACAATTGGAGTGGTTTTATTATGCGCGAGTGGAGGCGAGCAATTTGGCGGTCTGACCGCAAGAGCCGTGCATGTTTATTAGAGACATGGACCTCGCCGGGTCCCCGATTTGCATAACGGTCTCGTCGTAATTAGAAACCATCTCGGCCGTCCCTCCTTTGTCCCGTCAAGACCGAGGGTGACGTCAAACACCTCCTATTTACCCGCTCGGAGGCTAAGCTGTATAATCCGAATTAGAACAAAACGTGCAACGTTCCTGTTAAGCGGTGTAGGATGGACGGCCGAGTGTAATTGCATTTAGTTGAATGCCGGCGACGATAAATTGTACGTACATTGTTCATTTTATACTGGTTGTTTTAGAGGCGCCGAATTTCTTTCACGTACTTGACATTAAAAAACAAATAAGCTTAAATTAAAAATAAATGCTATTTGTTCAGTCATTAATAACAAACATAAACAGTTTCTTAATGTCAACTGCAGAGTACTTGATAATTGATGTAAGGGGAAGTCATGCGTAAATAGAGAGCAGTGAGTAGAAGATTTAACGACTTACATAACTACCGCCTTTGTTGATAGTTGTCCTGATCCTGTAAATCTTTTTGTAGCTGAGCTATAATAGAATAGCTATGATGAGAGAATTATTTATAATCCGTCATTCTATCAGACTTTAAAGTCTCCTAATAGACATAATCCTTTACTAGGAAAAGACTATCCACATGAAAAGAAGAAAGGTTTTATTCGAGGTGTAAAATTACAGCGACAATAATATCAACTAATTTACACTACACACGATTCCCACAACTATCTATTCTAACTGTAATTAACATCGGAATACTAACGAGGAAACTACAATAATTTCAGTGCATTCAAGTAACAAAGACATTTCTAATTTAGGTTATGAAATTACTGTAACATTGTATTAGTATATCCTTAGGGGTATTGATAATTGCCTGGGGCGTACGCTAAACCAATGGATACGATGCCGAATAACATCTGATATTGTGTCAGTTGCATGATATTATTAACTGCCTAAGGTGGAAGACTAGGCTGCGGTTTGACCAGGGAGGTACCACCAGAACACCCCCTTCTAGGGTGAAGCAGTTCGCATTTACATGGAATGATGTGAATGACAGCAGTAATAGCCTAATGGTTGAAACTTGGCCTCTCAATCGGAGGAACCGAGGTTCAAATCGCAGGCACGGACCTCGGATTTATGTGGTTCTCAAACTTTTTTGGTGGCAGAGCCCTTTTGAAAAGTGAAATTTTTGACGGAAACCCAAAATAAACGAAAAAGTTACGTGCATTCTTTTTATAAATGGTAATCATCTTAGAATGTAAGTGTATACTATATATAAACGAAAAATAATCTAATGAGAGTATTCTCGCGGAGTCCCCATAAAGGCTTAGTGGAGCCCCACGGCTCCGCGGAGCGCACTTTGCTTTCTCTCTCTTTCTCTCTCGCTCTCAAATAGTATAAACAAGTGTAATCCACTGTCATAATTACGCTTTTACTGTACTATTCATTTACATTTTAAATTAACAGTAACATAATTATAGTATACGCGTTCATATATTTTTCAGGTGAACCTTTATTATGTTTTGGACATAATAAAATATTCATTATTTAATGTCGTAAGCAAATAAATTTCCATCCTTTTTATTTATGACAAGTTGTACAAAAGACCTCTAAGAACCCTTTTAGATAAAATATGCAGCACGTACATGTTATTTCTTTACAAGTGTTTTTCCTAGCGCGCGTTCCCACTACGTCGTAACGACAGGTAATCGTGTAGTTTGAACGACATGATTTACTGTCGTCTACGATATTTTTTGCAGTGACGATATCTTGACAAAGCGACTGTCGTGAAACGATAAAATTTCGTCGTGATCCAATAGGAACATTTAGATACGATAGTCTTTAAACGATAAAAAAATTGACGACAATAAATCG
>DWPV01000832.1:0-24461 GCA_018251915.1 Urbanus proteus proteus | reverse complement strand
GTACTATAATACAAATGCTGGATATTTTTAGTATTTGATGTGAGTTACATGGCTCACTATATATTTTTTGTAAATCTTTACAATTGCTGAGCGATTGCATTGCACTGCATTTCTATGTACAAACAAAATTTAGATATAAATAGCATTTATCCATAACAGATTTCTGATATAGATATTTCAGTGATGTTATCTATACGGATTATAAGTTAGTGACAGTTTAAGCTAGTCTATATTCCTTCCAGTCATCTTATATTTTAATTGTCAGACAGATCTCTGTATTCAGTGAATATTCAGAGTGATTGTATTGTTGTATACAAAGTTTAATTTGGAAAAGAAAATGCATTTATATTGTTGCTGTTTTTCAGTGTTGTGACGGCATGTAATTAAAAATCTGTTTTTTTTTGTTATTGTATACAAGAAATTTAATTTTCATTTGTTCTGGGTGTTTTACAAAGGATACAATGTCTATCTTTGTACACACTGCACACACACATACTTAATTATTGTAAGAAATATGTAATAGTATTTTAGGTCATGAAATATTATGCAGTCAACATTTTATTGTAAGTAAATGTCCTATTTAGTATTGTATGACTTTATTTATTATTTTATATAGACCTTTTCATCAATCACAATTATAATAATATAGAATATAATGGATGAATGTATAAACCGATATTAAATTGTATTATTCAATGTTCATGTATGATACAGTCAGTCAAACATATTTATATGTTGTAAGTTTTGTATTTGTTATTTTATTTAGTCGATAGGTATGAAAACTTAAACGAATTACTAAGTTTAAATGCAAGTATGATAAATCCGCTACCAAAATTTCTATAAAAATCTACATAAGTGTATATATTAAAAGTTTTGGCACATGTTAATTTTTCGCAATAATATAATTTACCCTGATAGACGAGAGTATAAGTTCACAGTAATTAAAAGATATTTTTTCCCCACCCATCGTTCCTGTATAAAGAGTACTTAGTAGTTTTAATAAGTAAGACACATGAGTTAAATTGTAAAAAGACATCTTCTTAGTAGTCTGTATGTCATATTTTTCTATATAACTGAAGAAACATGTTCAAATCCGACTGTGTGATTAAAATACTAATTTGCGTATAATACTTATTGCAAAACACCTTTCTTAATTTAATTATCGGTAAAAATATAACTTTCATTATAAGTCAAATAATAAAGTAAACACAATATTCCATGCAGTCGGAATACATTTGTTTGATCATTGAAAAAGTTTAACAATGTATTTTATTTATCTTTACACTTACCGTAAGCACATGAATGTCAGAATTACTGTTTATTGTGTCAATAATAACAGATGCTATTGGTGTTTTATGCTGAAATATATATACTGAATTTAAGATTCATTCAAAATATACATACTGAATACCAATCAATTGCAGTTGTTTCTAAATTTTCCTAAATCATTTACCATGTATTGTGCCTATTTTATTTTTATAGTTTTATACAAACTAACTTAACTATAAAGCTAATTAATGGAAATTTGTGTATCGTTACTTGTGTAAAATTTAAAAGAATAAAGTAAGGTGTAAAATAAGATGAAAATTAGATACGCATATAGGTAGCCGGCCAACGTTAATACACACATGGCACTGGCTGATACAGCAGTAAGTAAAAAGAATAAAAAACAAGTTACTATCGTACCATTTATTATCACTGCATAGCAAATGGTGTAGATCAACATCCATAAGACTAATCAACAACATGGATAGTTTTACTTAAAATATACATTTAAAACCTTATTATTATACATTTATAAAAAATATTTAGAAATAAAAACAATAATATTAACGGAACAACATAATTATTGTAATAAAAATAAACAGTGTCATGTATTAGTACGCTTATTGAAGTTTATATAATATTTACATAACAATTAATTATTATTTTAGTAACAAAATCTCCATCATATGACTGATAATTGTGTCCTTCCCTAGGTAACATTCATACATTTAATCGTGGGCAGACTACATACAAACACTAAATTACTACATAATGGTCCAATATTGAAAAATTTAGTAGATTGTGATGTCCATAATTTCATAACATGCAATAGGTATTTACGGGTAGAGTAACGAGGGAAATATTGAGTAACTCAATAACCTTTAGTAGTAACTCTTAATAAATATTATTAATTTTTCAGATTTTCAAAACAAAATGGATACACATTTATACCCACAGGTACGATGCCTTCATAAGCGATGACAGAAGGAAATAGAAATAGTGCCTAATTTCATTTAGAAAAGAGAAAAGTACAAGACCTGCCTATAGCAGTTGGATCTTGCTAAAAGGGTAAAAGTATACCTGAAACATATCTTTGTAAGTATATCAAAATTGAAAACCATCTGTGTTTAGCGATGTAAATAGGCCCCCACTAATATTACAAACCACAAACATTAGCAGTAACTACCACATTTCATATTCAACATCCAACATTAGAAGATACAAAGTAATATACATTTCTACAAAAAGATAAAACTACGGTGACGATGATTAAACATACAAATAAATGAATGTTAACATACAAATGGCGCAAATGATTGTGACTTGCGGATACAAAATTAGACCTATGATGGATGTTACTGTCATGAAATCAATGTTGTACAAGTAAAATAAAGATGGAATTAAAACTTTATTATTTACAAATTACTAAAGTCTTAGAAGTCGTACTAAATTAATGTACAATTAGAATAATTAGGTACAAGACTGTTTGGTAAATTATACCAAAATGGAATATAATAACACTGTTCACTAGGTCCACCGTACCTATTCATCGAGACGAATAACTTGAGAGTTAATTATTTCTTGTTGAAAATATCTACAAACTTTAAAACAGTCTTCGGTTTCACTTACATAAATGTATATCCCTGTCGAATCAGTGTGTCATTTGTACTAGCGTTTAACAATCCAACTACTAAGCATTCGTGATTCATTAATTCATTGAGGCACAATAAAAGGAAATAAATTAAAATTACATTCTCACGTTTTAAAACGACTACATATATCAGTAAACTATTGTGATTTAGTAAAATACTTCTAGGAAGCGTTAACAAATTATATAAAAATGTCCTAAATGGAAAGTAACAGTGTGATACAATTTTATTAATCATCCATCCACAAGGACAAACATTAGAGGCTGGCCGCTTACCGTGGTATCTAGCTGGCCAAAATGTAAAATACCAGTACATCCTTTAAGCTCGCCAACAAAATTCCCACAAAAGAATCTACGGTTTAGTACTTTGTATAGTTCAAAACAAAACACTTTAATGTGTTGGTTCAACAATATAAAATTATAAGTAACATTATCTAAATTAGCGACAACGTATGTACGAATAGTACACATACTTATTAAATCAGAAAGGAATATTGCAGACGAGCCCAATTTTATATACAAATTTTGCATTTGTGCAAATACAGGAAATTTTAAATTTTTTTTAATAAATATACAACACTTCTAATAAAAATATATTCTTCCGTTCAAATATGCCAATGGAAATATTTTAGTATTTAAATTTTATATAAAGTATTAGGATTTTAATATTTTTGTAAAGTAATTTTATTGATTTATGTACTTAACTTAATTACATTGCAAAACAATAATATTAAAATTAAGTAATAGCCAATACTTTAAGATTTTACTTAAAGTGAATGTACTGGTGTACTTAATAATGAAAGTAAACATTTCGGCTGGCCTCGATAGCGTAAATCAACAACAATCAAGTAATGTTTTGGTTACATTGTATAAGCTCGCTGCAGCCATGCGGGGCAGGTTTAAAATTCCATACCGCATCACATGCGGTCTGTATAAATTTAGTATATCAGAGTAAAACTCCTATGCGATAATAAAATATATTAAATCTTTGTGCTAACTTACAATAAATTCATTTTTATAAACTATATTCTATTAATATATCTTTTATCTTAAGAAACCAATTATAATATATTCACTAAGCGCGCTTGGCACGCTGGATTGGTCTGCTTAAAATCTATATAGCTACATTCGTCATTTGATGGAATTCATCATCTAGTATATTATTCATTATATCAACACTACGTTAAAATACATATCAAAATTTCGATGTTTCATTCAGATTAACGATGAGCTTACATATTGTCTTGAGGCACATACAGCATTTTGTTACTTGTTATTACTTTATTAAAGCCCATATTCAATTAGTTCGCCGGCTTTGGCTCCGAGGAACACTATTTTTATATAAGCTTCTTTATTTATGTATCTATATAATAGTAATGGACGACAATACTAATTACGTGTAACGTGGGAGTTCAAGAGACGAACGTTCTTAAACGAACATAAGTAGACAAAGAAAATGCTGTAATTATACATACCTATAGGTAGCCCCGCACCAAAATCTCATCGTATTTGAAGAAAACATGACACTTTTTAAAACAAAGTAAACTCTACTGAGACCATAAACAACATAATATTTCATTTGATGATTTAGATTTAGAACTCTAGTAAAATTGAGACATTTTTAGTGTAATAAAATTTTAACATATCACATTATAATGGTGCATTGTATTGACTCAATTTTTGGGAGTGTGCGATCCATTTATAATCTAAGACACGTACAAATAAACTTTTGCCTTCATTGAAGGCATACAATTTAACATTGTACTCTATAAAGACATCCAATACTTCGGCATCCTATATTAATATACAAAACGATCCTATTAGCGCTGTTAATTTCAAGTTATAGTGTTTGCTGACTAGAGGTCAACGTATGGCGCTCCGTCCATTTTGTCAAGATCGGCCAGAAGGTCGGCCGCTGGAGTTAAGGGGTCCAATATGTCCTCACGTAAAATGTCGAGCGGTGAGGTCAATCCTTGGTCATTTTCGACGACTGTGCGAATTTGTGTAGAACCACATATTTCCACTGAGTTTCCGTTAATTAAAAAGTCTCTGTTACTGTAACTGAAGACACTCCGTTCTTCGGCCAGTTGCGGAGTCGACGGCACCGATTTAGACGATATCCCATTAGAGACAGTCGAATAATTATCAGCTGCAAATAGCTCGCGAGATCGTCTCGAGTCTATTTGTAAGTTAGCCGCCGTCCTCTTATATGGTAGCGGAGTGCTCGGAACTGACCTCGACGTGTAATACTTGTTTTTGTCCGAAACCAAGTCGGACAAATCAAATTCTATACTATTGGCCCTCTTTAAAAATTCTTCTACATTGTCAGTCGTGGCCGCATCACCGGGGAATGATTGATTGAACTGACTATTTCGGTCGAGCAAATCGCCGCTGTTTGGAATATACGAGCTCAATTGTTCTTCAGTTAGAATCTGTTGTTCGGGCAGGGGATCACAACCATTGCTGAGGGTATCATTAGAATTTAATAAATTTGGCGGTGCACCCGTATTAAGTACGTCATTACTACTATCTATTGCGTCATAAATTTTATCCAAAGTTTCCGGATTGAGGCCGGCTTTCGATATGTCGCACGTATCAGCTAGAGACCCGAAGTCACAAAATTCGTTCGGCACTGGGGTCGGAGGTACGGAGCCTACGGGAGTATTGCTGTAGCTTAGTAGACCTACATTATTCATGCCTTGCTTCAGTGGCACTGACTGAGACCTGAACGATGGATCATGCCCGAGTCTAAAATTTCCGATAGGCTCTTGAAAAAATCGGCTGACCTCACTCGAAAGCGGATCCGCTGACAGGGGCTGTGTGAGTTCACCGTTCATATGCTCTCGGAATAAAGTATTAGGCATGAAGCACATGTTACTATTACCGTTTTGTATCCCGGGAGAGTTCTGTAACATTGGATTTTTATATTGCGTCAGATTGGGTGAGGGCGGAGCTGACATTGGTTGGTAATATTTCAGAGTGGTGGCAATTGGCGATTTGTGTAAAAACTTTTGGTCGTTTGGTACTGCGAATTGCTTGGACCCCGGGTCACCTACACCTAATGATAGAGGATTGCGCCTTTTTCGACCATTATGTTTGGGGATAGGTCGCGGGCAGAGTCTAGACCGCGGCACTGGAGTGTTTCTTGGACTGACAAAAGGACTGGCTGCTGTACTATGCGATATTGGGGAAGTTTGGAGAGATCCACCTAATATAACGGATTTGTTCAATTTTGATGGACTATGGCCTCTTTGACCGAAACCTAATGGTGATTTCGAGTGGAAATTTCCAGGCGAATGACATCCATCGGAAATGGGCACAAAATCATATTGCTGCGTTCTCGTCGTTGGACTCTGTGGTTCGTTATGGCAATTACCATTGAACAAATGGGGTCCGCCTACGTTACTCAACAGTGGATTTACAGCGTTACTAGCATTATATGTTACTGATATATTATTTTCATTATGAAGCGAATTAGATTGTTTATTAATATTAATTTCATTTTGGCTAGCTACATTTGGACCATTCATAACGTCCACTACCGGTTTAAAGGCTCCTTCGGTGACGGGTGTCTTATTTACTTGTTGGTCGCGGTTCACTAGTGTAATTTGCTGTTCTTGGTTCGTTGGGAGGTTGGTTGGATTGGACCCACTTTGGTTTTTTAAATTCTTCGCTAACAATTCTCTCAATTGAGATATCTTTTCGCTCTTTCCTTGGCTATGGTCGTCTTGTGGGTCCTGGCCTGCTTCTAAAAAAGCAACTGCACTACTTGTAGAATTCGGATCGGCGGACACATCTTGATCGTTATCTCGCTGTTGAAAATACTGCAATAGTTCCTCCTCATGTTCCTGACTGTTCCCTTCGTTCAGGTAGTCGTCCAAGTCGTGCTTGTCGATGTTACAGATGCTTATCACTCGTTCCCTGTTCAAGATCTCCGAATGTTTCTCCTCGCATATCATGCCCGTCTTGATGTTGATGCCGTCGAGGCCGCAACACGAGTCGGGGGTCGCGGGCCTGTCCGTCTCCTTCGTTCGCGCGCTAAATTTTGTCACATACTTAGGCGTCAGAGCCTTCACCGACCGTGTCGGACTCGCCGCCTCCTGTTCCTCCCGGGCCAGCGCCGCGGCGGTGCTTTTGGACCGGTTCGTTAAGTTTTTTGAATCCTCTAAAAAAGCAACCTCAGAACGTGCGGCGGTCTCCGCGGAGGAGGGCGCGGGCTCGGCGGCGGGCGCCTGCGGGCGCGCGGCCAGCTTGCCGCCCAGGATCTCGGCGGCGCGCATCTTCTTCGGCAGGTACTCGGCCGGCGCCGCGCGCGCGTCCGTCTGCGACGAGCGCGGCGAGCTGGCCTGCGTCTCGCTCTGGTACGTCTCGAGGATGAGCTTCTTGCCGGGCAGCTGCAGCCGCGGCTGGCTCGGGTCCGGCGGCCGGCGCCGCGGCCACTCCGTGCGCTCCGTGGACAGGTCCAGCGACGCGTCGCTGCTCAGGTTGATGGGCACGTTGTGCGTGGCGTCGGGCAGCACCGTCAGGTCGTGCGGGGTGTACGAGTCGAACGCGTAGGGCTCGGGGCGGTAGTCGTGCACGACCATGGCGGCGTGGGGCGGGTGCGGGGGGTGCGGCGGGTGCGGCGGGTGCGCGCGGGGGGGCGCGGCGTACGCGGGGTATGGCGAGCGCGCGTCGTACACGTAGGGCTGGTAGCCGTAGCCCGCTTCGAGCGGCTCGCTCTCGTGCTTCACGGGATGGACGTACGACGTAGACGGCGGCGATTCCCCGGTGCTCTCCTGCCCCTTGTTCCGTTTCGGTCGACCGGGTGTTCCTTGTGTCTGTTGATTGAATTAAGTATGTATTACATTAATTGAACGTCACAATTGTATAATATAGAATGTTTAAGATTTAGGCATAAGCACTTACTTGAATCTTCCGCTTCAATTCTCGCCTCATCACCTCCCGTCCAGGCGCATCTTCTGATTGCCCTAAAATGGTAATCAATTATAAAGTATTGAAAAGTTCTTTAAATTAATTGAAAACTAAATGGTACCTACATATATTTTATAATAAATTGTTATTGAACAGTACATAAAGGAGAAGTATGCACATATTAAATTTTTTAACCATAATTATGTTACCTATTCATGTAATAAATAATGTATGAAATAATAAAATAATAATGTTAGTACCGTGCACGGGCGCGAGCGGCGGCGGCGAGGCGGCGGGCGGCGCGCGCGCCACGCCCGCCAGGTGCCGCGACAGCTCTGATATGTTCGCGAACTTCATGCCTGCAATCGGGACACACGGTTTTATTATACAATGTGGACTTTTAACTGGACATATAATTTGTTGTACAATGTGGACTTTTTAACAGAACATTATTATAATAATGTAAAAAAATAATTTTCCTAAATTGAATCGTCTTTTTTGGTACATTTTGTAAAAACAAAACACGTTATGTATTATTGCAACATAGTGTAGATACTTGGACCCTACTCCAGAAAGTAATAATCATAGGCTGAAGGGAGAAATCATATTTTTCTCATACATTCACTTATTAATGTTATTTTCTCATACATTCACTTATTGATGTTATTAATGTTAGTTATTAATGTTATTATGCTCTAAATAACCAATTGTTTGATATTATTTACAATATATTTTATCAAAATTGCGTTTTAAGTAACCTCAGATTATTAACATATCGGTTTTCTATTTCGGTTAATTAAGGCTAAAGGTTTATATAACTTACCCAATTTAATTTCGGCCCAATCGCATATTACACGCTCATTTTCTCTCGATGATATACTTGGTTCCTGTAATGAAACATATATTATTATTAAAATAAAATGTCATTAATACATTCAATATTTTACAATTAATAAATAAGAATACAAATAATTCATTCTACCATCGAAATACAGTTAAATAAATACCTTGGACGATTCTCCCAAATCGGGTAACTGTGGCACTTCTAATTTAATCTTTTTCCGAAGCCCGGCATAGCAGTATCTGAAATTAGAATAACAGTACATTGAATTAAGTAAATAAATTAATTTTAATATAAATACGTTAATACAGATAAGATAATTATAAACTTTTGTTTAAAAAGTTAATTGAAAATTAATGTAAATAATTCAAAAACATTAATGATTAAATAAATTAAAAACAAAATATTGTTTTTAATTTATTGCCACTTTTTGTAATAATGCGACCTGTGTATTTTTTAAACGATCTAAAATGTATACTGTGCCTGTATGTAAAGTGTAATAGTATAATTTGGGTAAGAACTGCTATCCGTCAATCTTTTGAGGTCCAATACTGATTAATCATTGATAGGCCTCCCCTAAAAGGGTTTTTTGTCAATATTAACCGCACCTTACATGCGTATTGGACCGCACAGAGTTAATTATACAGGAAGACAGTGCTGCTATATGCTGCTATATTCAGGATCCCATAGCCGCCTCCTAAAAGTCTACGATGACGTTAAGAGAGGTCTACGATGACAAAACCAAGACCATATGGCATGGGTAAGTACCTACTTACATTTGTAATTTAGAGAAAAGCGTAATGTCTCCGCTTATAGAGTATGGTCAGAAGCGCGGTTTAAAATTAAATTAACTTTATACCATCGTTTTGTTTTATTTTGTGTGACGTAAACTGATAAGGAACTTCATAATATTTTTAGTAAGCAGCTGATTATGTAACCAAATTACTAATCCACACAACTGTATCAGACCATTAAAGTGCTGTAATATGTTACATAACAATATTATGTGTTTCCTATATCTCAAATTAATTGTTAATTAGGGATGTCACATTACAGAAAGAGCGTGTAGTGTAGTAGGTATTTTGTATTTACATATTTTACCGTATTATAAAAACCTACTGATCCATTTATTACCTTATATACCTAAGTAGGTAATTTGAAAAATATTTAATTCTCATTGTTCATATATTTGATGAACTTATTTACATTCTATTCAAACATTGAAAACGATGAATTATTTTAAGAATATTTATATTTTCGTTTTCAGTACTACAATTAAAGTGTTCGCATCCATAACAACCGTTAAAGTTCATTTTATGACGCTCATTAAATAATAGCATTAACTGGAGCTTAGTATTTAGCATTGATTTCTTATTAATTCGCTTTTACGTATCTATAAATTACAAATAGTTGTACTGTGCTGTATATAATGTATTAATCATGTCTAAGTCTAAATAGGTTCACAACCAATGCAATACGTATACTGGTATAAACTTTAGTTACAAGTGTTACAACATTAAATAAATATGTTATAAGCCACGCCCACGAATATTATTGGTCTCGCTATGCGTCTTGGAAGAGCCAATAAGCATACAGTAACACCTAATTTGCAATCCGTTCTCAGCTGCAGAAAAATATTGATTAAGTCTAGATGGAGCACCACTCAAAAACGCCTTTAAATACAGCTTAAATTGTTTAAGTACCTGGAGTACGCCAACACAAACATGTAGGTATTGCATGCATTATTCATGTGTTCATTAGTTTTTGAAGATTTAGAAACGCCTTAAAACCTTAAGTGACGAACACATGGATTAAATCTAAGCAATTTCAGAAGTGCATTTTATTTGATGTCTGCTCCATCTAGTCTAAACTTATATAAGCAATCTTTGCTCATAAAATAAAACAGTCGGTGCAAAAATACGTATCTACACGAGCTGTCTATGTGATCTTTACATCATGCGACATTCGCATATACATACCTAATACCTTTGTCAGTACGTCTATTCTTTGCTAACATTATGTAAACTGAAGGGATTGTTTGTTTACACGATAATCCTTGACAGTGACACTCATTTATTTTTTTTATAATTGGTAGTTGGTAGTGACTTTATTGAGAAAACCTTAGGTCTTACGTTATGCTCCTTTGGGGAGTATATAATCAAAGGTTACGCTCCTTACGATACAATTTTTAAAGGGGGTAAAACCGCGGGGCGTAACTAGTCGTCAATACATCAGTTCGCATATTGTAAAACGTTCTAGCTCTAACATCAATTAATAGATAACTTACCTAGAATTCCCACGAGTGCCGAGACGACGGGGCCGCACACTAGGATACACTTGCTTCATCACTTTTCCGAAGTCAGCTGTCGATAACGGCTTCATGTTGCAGCTCATACAATGAGCGCTAGTAGTCAATAATAGACCAATTAACATGAAAAATTATAATCAACAGTAGGTACTAAAGGTTAAACATGATACGCAATTGTGGCTATGAATGATTCTAAATAGTTATAAAATATAATCTAATTCTCGGCATTATTGAATGCACAATCAAACTTAACACGTGTAGAAACAAGGAAAATTACATGTGTATTAATAGCGGAATATGTATTAGGATTGGTAGATAACATTTAGTAAGGAAACAAATTTGTATATTTAAATTGTATGAAAATTAAATTGTTTTGGTATCCCTGCTGTGTTGATATATTTTAAAATATACAAATAATAATATTATGTCAATTTGGGTTATCTTAGAACCTTAAAAATAGTTTGATAGGTATTTAATAGTTTTGTTACAATGCATACAAACATCAAGTTATGATGGAGCATTCGTAAGAATTAAATTCTCTAAGTTAACATAGAAATTCTAACAGATTTAATTCCCCAGTTTCCAAAACTAGGACAAACATACATTTTACACTCAAAGCCCCACTAAAGCACTAGGATTTTTCCTGTGTCGTGCATCATACGCACACACAAACACTCACATCAGAAACCTAAATTAATTATTCAGATATCTATCTGGCCGGGAATTGAACCTGGAACCCTTAGCGCATCAGACCAGTATGGCGAACGCTCTACCACACGGGTCTTCGACCAAATAGACCAGATAATAATTGCAAAATCAAAAGCATTATGCATTTGCATATTACAAAAACAACATCAAGAAAATTAAACATTACAGATAATAATGTAATGAATCAATAATTTAATGGTATAAAGTCCTGAAATAGTGAGCAAAGATAAACTCTTGCCTTTGAAGATATGTGGTGAGATATCACTTAAATCAAGCATTTACTCCCTATCTTTCAATTTGGAGCTGATAAGACACTAACCATGTTTAAAGTAATTTAAAAAATCTTGATGGATTTAAAACACATTACATTAAACATTTTATAACATGGAATGCAAAGTTATGTTGACATCTTTGGTTTATCAATATTAGTTGGTGTGTAGACATTCAGAGTCCAATAAAATTGCATATATAGTCTTATCGCACAGGACTGATATATAATCTAAGAATTAAAAGGTAAAAACTGCCAAACAAAAGTACAGATTGAGTCTGACCAGGTCGATGAAAATCTTACAGGATATGTAGTATGTTGGGGTGCATGCTAGAAGTGTCATGTGAATGTACTAGCATTTGAATTCAGCATGAATGAGGCAGGCAGCGGATTAGTCGAATTTGTTGCAGATTTTTTAAAGTATGCCCATACGTTGTCAAAAATACTATATTTTGGAAGAAATTTATGTAATGGGTCACTTAAAGATTGCAAATAAATAAAGATTTTAGTACTCACATGTATTCATCATAAACATCCTGCTTTGGCAATGAAACATCTGGATCTACTTCTAAATGTGTTTGAATCCATGTTACTGTTTGCTGAAGCTCAGCCCTGAAATATTAACACTTGTATATAGACAATGTAATCATTTAAACATCTTTTTTATTATACATACAATACTTTTAAAAGCACTTTTACTGCTTTGCTTCTCAAATTTTGTGAAAGTTTTTTGGTGATACATCTTAAGAGATAGTAAACTTAAGAATATACAAATTATTATTTGTTCTTGATAGATATTAATGTAAATTACAGAGACGTATTTAAAAGAAATAAATATCACTTTTTAAACCCATAAAAATGAATGTTATACCTAGATCCCAATGGATTGATAGGTTGCTTTAGAGGGTCGTGTGGAGGAACCCCAGTTGGCAGCCGAAGATACAAAAGGAGTCTCTCCGCTCCACTCAAGGCCTCCACTGCTTCCAGTAGTTGTGATACCCTTTGCCGCCCCTCCTGACTGGATTCCAGAATTGATAATGTTAACTATGCTTTATGATATATTGTCTTGTTGATTTTATAGATTGAATATGATGGTGTTAACATATGCCATAAAATCATACATTCAAACACAATATATCCGTACCAGGCGTGAATTAGTTGACAAGTCGTAAATGGTCATTTTTCAGTGCAGCTATTTTTAAGTTTGAGTTTTATCCGTAAATCATTGTTTTATGTTTTTAAATACTTTTTAAGTGCTAAAGAATAATGTTTTAGTTGGAATTATCGGATAATATAAGCATATTTAATAAATTTACTGTATTTGAACAGAACTAATCATATCCTAATTATTATAAATGTGAGTGTCCGTTTATTTGATTGTTTGTATGTCTTCACACTTTAACTACTTAACCAATCATTATGAAATTTTGCACACACATTGCTTGAGGTCTGGAAAAGAACATAAGAGTATCTTTCATCCCGAAACGTGATACTACTCCCAAGGGATAGAAAAGTAATGTATATACCTACAATGTACCTACTTATATACCTACGGCCTCTATGTATCAATGTACATGAGTGTGAGCAAAGCTGCGGGTAAATACTAGTGTAGAATAAACAAAAATTATGCAAGTCGACTTATCAACATATTCACGGTTGGTACAGATATTATCTCACATTGAACTATACACACCATAGCAGCTTTTTGTTTTTATAATGTACCAGTGCTTTATTAGGTTCAAAGTAGAACAAGCGGGACCTTACTATTGATACCATTGAAATGTTAGTGTCACCATATAATACTGTCTATAATAATCACTTTCATATAACTGATGAAACACATCATGTATCTATTTGCTAATATAATTTTGATAACAAGTGTAATGTTATTTAAGCAATTCTACACTACTCTTCTAGTTGATTTGGCACTTATAGGAAAAAATATTGACTAGCATTTTCTTGCGGTGCTTTAACAGAGTAAAGTTTTAAAGAAACGTTAATATGTTGGCGTCTGGCCAAATTCAAATAACCAAATGTTTTCAAGGCACTGTATTGTTTACTCTTGATTTCGTGTATATTTTCAAACTGATGTGGCAATATGGTTATAAGAGAAGTCGTTTCCGAGACGAAACTTACGGGAGGGATATGTAGCAGCGTAGAGAATTAGTTATCAGGTATGAGTTACCTTAGAGCGTTTTCGACTATTTGTTGCATAGATGCTACTTTGCCGGAGTCCATCTTAGACTCCTTGCCCGGAACTGGGGCGGGGCCTGCGCCCGCAGCACTCGATGGTCCCGGGGAGATATTTGAAGGAACAATACTTTCTTTAACGTAAGACGCAATTTGCCTATGTTTTGGATGATTGACATTTTCCCGATGAAGTTTCGCGTCATCCACTAATTCTCTTTCGGTTTTAACATTTTTCGTATTGTCTTCATCGGTCCAAGGTTGAAACGGAGTCGTACTTTCCATTCTATCCCAGATTGATTGCAAATATATTGTTATTAGATTTCATATTGGAACTTTTTATCATAATTTATTATGCGTAACAAAACTCCATATTCTTGACAATTGACATAAGATCAGCTGTGCGGTGAGGTAGTGTAAGGGGGGAGTAGTGTTGTAAGTAAAAAAATCATAAAAAATGACAATACCTAAGTAATTTTTATTTCTTTATTATGGTTTTACTACCCTGGCTGAACTCTTATTTAAAGCTTTTAAAGTTTTAATTGCATTAAATAATTATCTCACCACAGTTTTATATTTATATAGGTATTTGATAACTAAAGTTGCCAGTATTTTTCAATATAAATAAAATTGTATTACACTAACTGTGAACCGCGGTTTCACTCGCGTCCAAAATTATGTAACATGGTACTCAAATCTTTGGTACAAGACAATGACAATGTACGTAATATTCATAAAGCGCTAAATTTTATTGTATATATGTATATACTTTACAAAGACGAAAGTATAATAGATGTCTCGCAAGGCAAAGACGAGAAAACGTTCATTATATGTTAAGACCCCATTTATCGCCGTTTGTTTACTTCTGACCCGATATATTTAGAAAGAGGATCACAGTACATTGCACACAGTCTCAAGTTTACCTAAAACTTAGTCACTAAATTAAGATGGCGTTAGTGTAGCATCATGGTAAGCTTTAAAAATGCACCAAATGTTAATTTTCTATGTAGTAATATAGTGAGTAATGTGTGTATCTAGTAATGTAGTAAGATCGTACAATAATTAGAAAATAGTAAGAGTAATTTAGGATGTTTTGTGGGACACTACCACTCCTCCGATACCCTTAGTACAAGTTTGTTACGTTTTCTTGATACGATTTCGGTTTATGTTTACGTCCGTATTTCCATAGTAAAATATTAGTACCTAAACGGTCTGCTAGGAGCGCTGCATGTAGATAATTATGTGCCCAATCGTAAACAAGGAACATTTAACTAATCGTAATAAACTCATAATGGAGGTACAAGTCACAATTTAAGGAAAGTAGGTGCATTCACTAGTAGACAAATAAAAGCTAAATTAGTCGTTTTTGTATAAAATTATACACATGACTTTGATATAGTATTTTAACGTAATAAATTTAACACTTCATGTACTTATGTAACAAATAATGCAGTTGTTGGTACTAACATAATTATATTTTTTGATAATTAACAAATTAATGATTAATTTAACTCTAACATAAATTAGACAAAAATATTTTTTTCAAATCAAGAAAAGTGTCGTTTTCAAATGTCAATTAAATTATTTCGACTTTAAAAACACGCAAACATTCACACAAATCCTCTGGTAGCATTGCAACACTGGAACAAATTATAGACAATAAAATTAACTTGCTTGAACCAAGAAAGGCTTGAACTTATTATATCATTCGGACCGTTCATAGATAAATAATGTACTTTTATACGAGAGATATTATAAGTGCTCTGCCAGTATATTACTCTACTTTTTGGTGCTCTGTGAGAAATATGGAATCTTTACTCCAAGTTTGCATCTATGGCTAGTGAAGTAAACTTTGAAGTTGATAGATATTGTTTGTGTACTTTGACTACTTTGTGTTGGTCGTGAATACATCAGATATTTAAGTGTACCTATGTGTTTATTTCTGTGTTTTCTGTTTTGTGTCTTATAATATTCTAGAACTTTTATTTTTATCTTTTTATTTTAGATTCAAGATGCTGTAGGTATGCGTATAATGTTCAATACATCAAGATGTTACAACTGACGACCCGACGTACTATATTAATATAAGTGTGTATACCTACACAGAACAACAGACATTTAATTCTATACCTATGTCCCGGTCTATCCGGTATGTGGAGAACAATAAGTCGCTATAAAATAATTTGCTAATTTACTAAAAAAGGGTCACAACTCAAAATAAATAAAAATCTGTACTTTACGACCCGTCAAATTTTCGGGATTCTGGGGGGAGGGGGGAAAGAGGGCACCATAAAAACATCCCATGTGAAGGGGAAATTGCGGAAACCCCCATTTTTTATGACTTATTCAACTTTAAAGGTAGCCTCCGTTTCATTCATTTAAAATATGAAATCACGTTGAAATTTCATTTAAATCGCCTACTCAATGATTTTTAGTTAATACTTAATTGATCAAAATTTTAATGAATCTAAAATTCTCGGAAAATAAAAATAGGTAGATTACTCACCGCCATGTATTTGTATGAAGCAACAAAACTACGCTACTTTATGTATTTACACGCTGATTGCACACACACTTGCGTAAAAACTACGCTAGTTTTTCCCAGTCTTCAAACCGTCGTAGTGTAATTTACTTGTAAAACTGTCTTCATGTTCAATTAGGTGGTGCAAAAACAACACAACTTTTGTAAGTTGAGTAATAAGTCCGGAAGAATAACGTTTCACACGTAAATGTATTTCAAACCAATTTTTTTAATATTTTACAATCACGAAAATAGGTTATCGATGTATTGACCTATTACGAAAGTAAGTAATGTAGCCCTTTTATTGTGAATTCCCTGAAATATGGGATAATAACTTTAAGAGAAATCAACGATCGTCTTGGGTGTTCTTATTAAAGTAATAATTTTATTGTTTGATTTAAAATTTAAGAGAAATACTATGTTACATCAAATTGATATTAAAAATATTTCTTTTAGTTGCATATTTGTGATTATGTGGATAATGCATATTATTTATTTAAAAAATACACGTGTAAATCTCGGAATGAGATATACTCGTTAAAAGCTACATTTTTATATTGAGCTTAAGTTAGACGTTCTAAAAATTTTCTCAAGCCTCATAACAACTTGCGCCTGTGTCGTAAGTTATTCACGGTCAAAGGTCTTAGTGTCGTAAGTTATTCACGGCCAAAGGTCTTAAAAGGTGTTTTTCGCGATTGTCTATCGCAAAAATGGTTAAGTGCATGATATAATGTTTCAAATATTTGTAGCAACTTTTTTACTTACTACAACAACTTTATGTACTTACTATAATTTTACTAACGACTCTGATAAATAAAATAGGTATATTAACCGCTTTGTATTTGAGTGATAATCAAAAAAACTACGCTACTTTCATGTATTTATAAGCACACACACTATTTATCTGAGACTAACGATATTAACTTCATTGGAGCAATAGGAAAGGAGCTAATCGCGATAAACTGTTTTTTTGAACCTTTGACCCTGAATAATTTACGATACATATGAGATTTTATGTGACTTTTGAGACAACTTTTAGAACGTCTAAATGACGTTATATACGAAAATTTAGTTTGTTTCTCACTTCGACGTTAAACGCTAAAGTGACCAATAAAACAATTCAACATGTTGTGTAAGTACAAACGATATCATTGGTCATTTTATTGATTAATTTTCAACAATTAACTTAGTTTACGAGAAAATTATAAAAATAAACATTTTAGAAATGAACGATCTACCTATTTTATTTATCTGAGGATACATGATTCAATTTTCAAAATCGATGTGATGAATTATTTTATTAAAAGTGATAATTGATTACCCTTCAATATCACTCGCAACCCGAAATTTGAATTCGGATCGTAAAGTACAGTTTAGCCACTTAGCAAAATTAATAAATTGAACTTTTTTTCAGTTTAATGAGATTTTAAATGTGTATGTTATTAGAATAATGCCTATTATAATCAAATTAATGTGACTATATGGACTTCTAATTTGTGATAACTACAATTAGTTATATATCCTTTATATGGATACGATGTCTTACTCGATTCTTGTTCACATTTGGTAGTTGTGGGTGGTAATATTCAAACAGCGCCTACTTTCGGTTACAAGTCTTACAAGGTTACAAGGTTACTAGTCTACATTGTAACAACCTTTTGTTTGTTTTTGGTTACTGGAACATTGTTTATTTGAGCAGTTGTCGTTCGGCAGTCGTTATTGCTTTTTATTTAGCTCGTAGAAAGTACGTGGATTATCCCTGGTTCTTTTTTTTGTCTGGCTCGAAGGACCAAAATGTTATGTATGAGTTACTTAAAAGAGTGAATATTTTAGATCCTAATTATAAGTACGGCCCATCAAAATGCTATTAAAAAAGGAAGATGACTGCGTAAGTGTTCGCAGTGGTAAAAATCAGAATGCTGACTCGACCTCCAGGTAGTTCAAAATACTGTCATCTCATTGGACGCCGATGACGGGCTGGCTAATCATTGGCCATCAATCTTGTCATGGAATATCGTACCAACTATCGTTTGGCCCATTTCTTAACATTAAGATTACATTACTGTTTTAATCGTACATACTAATATTAATTTATATTTATAATATATTTTAAACTGCGTCCTTTTTGTTTTAAATTAAATGAACGACGTATAAACTGTCACTCAATCAGAGATGACATAAGTGTGAAAGTGGATGAAAGATTTTTTTATGAAAATCTTGACGTATCTCTATGCCTTGTATGCTCTATTTACGGTAAATGGTAACCCATATAAACTAGGTATTTGTGTGCTAAGTCGCATCCAAATTCGATAAACAAGTACTTTTGGCGTGAAAGAGTAACAAACATTTATCCGTCTTTACTAATTTCCACCTTTATAATATAAGTAATTATACATAATACAATTAGTAGCTGGTAATTTTGATTTACAGATAAAAATGACTGATGAAGATATAGATATTGTAGAACATGATCTCTTGGATAATCCACTTGTACGGAAAATGTTCCCAGACCTGACCATTCTTAAAAAAGAAACAATAAACTTCAACAGTGAAGGTATGTAATATAATATAACAAATAAGCTAACATTATTAATGTGCCAAAAGATATAGGCAACAATTATTTAATAATAATATTTGTTGCAGTGTCTGTGGAAAATATATATGAAACAAATATTATTGTTGAACAAGAAAAAAATGATAAACAAAAAATTGAAGAAGAAACTAATAGTCGTGCATTGTCCTTCCCTAGAAGTCCCACAGATAAGTTCTACTCAAGAAAATGCGGAGGTAATAAAATTTTGGAAGATCATGAAATAACTAAAAGTTATATGGAACCGAAATCAAATTCTATGGATAGTATAAGAAAACTAACCACATTCGATGTTTCTAAATTGATTTCATTGGTAATTAAAAAAAACTTGTCAAAAACTACGAATTTGTGTGGTGGACAAACTTTTATAGCAAATGATATGAAATTTCATTCTCCAAAACTGGTTAAACTTTTAGAGGAAGCAAGTGGGTTTCCGAATTATGAAAGTAAAAATCTTTATCCTAGAAAAATATCTCAGGAGTCAGATCTACAAAAAGAATATTGCAGTAAGCATATAGTCTCCACTTATTCGATAAACTCAAAGAACTTCTCTGTTGGAAACCAACAATTTAATCATCCAAAGAAATCTGAACAAACTATTGATCCTGAAAGAAGTTTACGTTTACCAATGAAATGTAATAAAATAATATTAGGATCAAAACGTAGTGGTGCTATGCACGGTAAGAAAAAAATGTCTATTCTAAGTATGTCAGAAAATGTTAAAGTTAGCTTGGAAAACCTAAGCACTTTTTTGCGTAAGAGCAATAGATATTGTAAGATTTGTTGCAGATTATTTCCAAGTAAAAAAACATTTACAGACCACCATAGTCTTATACATACTCAAACAGACGAAAGTCAATTAAGTGAATTAGGCATATCAATGCCTTTAAATCTAAATAATGAATATGAATGTAGTATTGATGCCACAGTGAGTTCTTCACCAAGTGATGAAAATACTGTGGATTCAGTAAATAAAATAAATGTTCATGTTCTTCAAAATAATATTCAATCACAAGTGGAACATAAATTGAACACAGAAAGTGAGAATATTAAATGTAATCATTGTAATAATGGCTTTGCAACTCAGCAACTACTTATAGATCACATGTACAATATAATCCAAAACAACGACAAAAATATAACAAAATCTTTTAAAATTCAAGATGGTAAAAAGGGAGATCAGTATAATGGTGCTTCTACTCGATTTTTCTACAGATGCTCTTTTTGCTCTTGTTATTTTAAACTACAAAATAAGTACATAAACCATATTAAAGTTAAGCACAGAAAAAATAGTAACTTTAAGTTGGAAAAAGTTCCTTTTGATCCAAAATGTAAACTCTGTTCTCACATATATTGCAATGTGTTTTCATTTAATGTACATGTTCGAAATTATCACTTGAAAAATAAAAGAATACCTAAAAATAAACGTCATTTATCAATGCTGACAACAGCTGAAAATGCAACAAAAAAATCGACACATAAAGTAACAATGATTAAGAAAAAAGAGAACAGAATTAAAAGTACCTTAAATGTGACTAGAGGTAATATTAATAAAATTGACACTCTTGCCACAATAATAGATTCCCAAGTAGGAAATCCACAAAGTCAGTATTTATTGAAATCTGCTTTGTTTATATGTTTAAAATGTAACATATGTTTTTTAAGTGCCAGTAAAGCCGCTAATCATTTAAATCATATGAATATATTAATAAATTGGAAATGCTTAAAATGTTCGAAAATATTTAAAAAAGAGGATGAGTTATTGCACACCCAACAACATTCATTTACAGATTCTTTTGATTTGCATGAAATGAGAGATATTGCTCATTTTGTTGTCTTATATAAATGTCCAAATTGCACCATCTATTTCCTAGAAGAAGATTTCTTTAGTCATTATTCTGAATGTGAAACAAAATCTCCACTTTCAGTATATTGTAAAGTTTGTCATAATCTAATCGATGATAAAATTAAAGATTTGCATGAAATACATCATAAACAGCTGCCAGATAACAAGGAAATGAATATTTTATTTGTTGAATCAGATGTAATTACATCTAATGAACAACCGGATTTACCCAAATCAGATACAAACAGAACAGAAATTAAGAAAATACCAAGTTTCTCATATTGCACCACATGTGGATGCTTTATAAGTAGTTCGAATTTATATTATCACTCTAAAGGTTATTGCAAAGGTGTCTCAAAGCATGTCTGTACATTTTGTGGACTAATGCTTTCACATAAATCGATTAATTTTCATAGGAAGTTACACAAAGATGTGCCAGGATTAACAGTACATGATTTTAAATTTTATGAATTGAAAAGCGGTAAAAAAATATGTCCGCCAGTACCAAAATATCCAAATTGTTACAAATGTGGAAAGCATTTTATCACAACAACGGAAATTATCAAGCACCGATGTAATGAAGACTACTTACAGTGTCCTGTATGCAAAATAAAACTATCCAATAGCGCATTTCCCTTACACATATCTTTTCACAATTATTTTCCAAGAAAAAATATATCTGGTATTTCAAATAATCAGACCGTTTTAGATTTATTACCGAAACGAAAATGTGACCCTTCAGAAGTTGGTACCATAGATTTGGTGGACTCGAGCATAAAAGAGAAGAATAATCAGTTTTTCGTGTACGTTTGTAAAAACTGTGATATAGCATTAGACGTTTATGATAGAGTTATTGAACATTGCCAAGACCATATTAGTAGTCAAGAAGAAGAAATAAAAACGAAGCCTTGCGATACGTGTAATATAATATTTGACGTTAGGTGTTTTGATAATCACAGTATGTTGCATGCGTGCAATCGTGATAAGGAATTCGTAGTATTGGCTTTTGATGTATTTTATTCTACTGCCGAACTTAATATCTGGCTCAATCATTTATTCGGTTCAATGCCTAAAGACTCAGTCGACAATATTATTGGAAGTTCCATATATAAATTCGAACGTAGGGTAAAAATGAAAATTGTTCAAGAGGGTTTAAAGTACTTAACATTTTATAAGTGTGCAAAGTGTAAAAGATATATAGATTCAATGTCATTATTCAAACATTGTCAAATGGGCTTACATTGCTTTAAATCTAAAACATTTCAATGTTCATTTTGCGGAATTCAGTTCGTATCAGAAGATTATCTCAATGAACATAAGAAAATACATGAACAGCAAGATGTTACCATATCATCATACAGAATTGTACTTTTTAATATTGATGAAGATGAATCTATCAACGAGGCCCTAAGTTTACCAAATCAGTATGTTCTTTACGAATGTAGGAACTGTAGGGGTATAGTAGACAAAATAGGTTTTAAAAATCACGAATGCGATTATGATGGTCTATCAAAATGTCCTCATTGTGGATTACTGATCTGTGCAAGCGATTATATGGCCCATGTTATAAAGCACATAGAGTTTTGTAGTTTTACTGAAAGCAATATGAAAATTATTTTACTTGGACAGGTCAGCTCTAAATTAAATCATAATTTGGTACCATCTTTTAAAGGAATACGATTAGATTATTTAATGTATCAATGTAACAGGTGTCTGGTCTATGTGAAGGACAAACAAAGTAGTATAAAACATAAATGTTTCATAGCCACAGAGATAACAAAATGTATTTTATGTGAATTACATATTGATGCTAGTCAGTTTCAAAATCACCGAACGTTCCATAAGAGTAATCCGCATTTTATAAAAGAAAATATAACGGTAGTTAAATTTGGCCCTACAAATCCCATATCTTTTTGTGAGGATGTAATTGTTATTGAGGATGACGAGGACTCAGAAAACATACCTAACAACATTTCAATGCAAAACAAATTTAATAAAACCAGTGATATTCATGAACGTCAATCAGATTTAGTTATAGAGAAAAACGACGATATATTTGAATGTAAATGCGGTCTTCATTTCTTAAATAAACAAATGGCATTGTCACATTGCGAGACGTGCATTAATACTAATTCTATAAGGCAAACGTGCTCAAAATGTAGACTTGACTTTATACCTAGTGTTCTATATAACCACCTCTTGGCTCATCATGGAACTAAAAATATTTGTTATAAATTGAATATAATTGAAATATCTTAAAGAATATTATGAACTTATGAACAATTATTTTTGTCGAAGAGTAGTGCAGATAATGCACCTAGATTGAAGGCGCTAGAATCGTAAGCATCGGTATGTCTCTAGTGCTCCTGATGCGATCTGACTAAGCTTCAGTGGGCTGCGATTATTTAACATTACATCACTCTGCAGTAATTATTTTATCTCAATATAGAATAAAACAAAGTGGCTTTCCTTTGTCTGTCCCTATGTATACTTATATCTTTAAAACTACGCAACGGATTTGATGCGATTTTTTTTAATAGAGTGATTCAAGCGGAAGATTTATAGGTAATTTAAAGGGCGTGCGAAGCCGCGGGCAATGCCTAGTGTATAATATAATACGAAACTTTAAGCCTGGTTTGGCTGAATTAATGGTGTTTAAATAGATATAGAGAATCGGTATTCATAATAGTCGACTGTATTACCATAGTATGTGATATAACATGTTACTTGTTACATACTTAAAATGTTAAGCAATGTACGCTATACGTAAATTTTACTTTTCTATTTAGTGTAATTTTTTTTGAGTTCTTTGAAATTTTGAAATATTATTTATAGCACAGTGTGACCTAAGCCCGCACTTTGCGCACACCTCTCCGCGTGCGAACGGACTTGTCACGCGTACTATGAAATAAAATACGATACTACTGACCTTAGTTGTCTATTATGCACGACGTTTATCACCCTCGCTTCGCTCGGGCGCTAACTTCACGCCGTGCCATAATAGGCAACTCAGGCCACCCGTATCGTAATGTACTATTTAGTTATAGGTACTTAACAATATAATTTAAGCTGATGTTAAATATATATTTTTTATATTTTATACTGTTTTTTTTTCATTTTCAAATTCATCTAATAAAGTACAATCAGACGAGTAAGAATACAGTGATGTTCAAACAGCAGTGCTACTAACGAAATGTTAGATCACGTCAATAGGATGATACATCTATGCACGAAACAAATTCCGACCGATAGAAATTGAAATTGTGGTTTGGAAAAGGGAGATCTCCCGCCAGGCTAGGTGATTATGTCTGGGGAGCGGCCGTGCTCCGACAGTCGAAGCTTGTATATATGCAAGGTATTGAGA